>JAULAV010009852.1:687482-911191 GCA_030789695.1 Scilla litardierei
TGTGCGTAAGAAGATAGTAGCCAAGCCCAACGTACTAGCCAAACATATCCAAGGACCAGATAAGGACTGTAAGAATAAGTCCAAGTACAAAAAGTGTGATAGCAGGAAAGAAAGCAATGAGAAAACTCCAGAAGATTATTTCGTCTATAAGAAACCAAGTCATTTCGCACGTGACTACACGCATGCAAAAAGGTGTGTAACATGTCTTATAATGCCTTTGTATGCATGCATAATTTAATTACCAAAAATGATGCTCCTCTTGTTTGGATTGTAGACTCGAAAAGTATAGACCACATAGCATGAAACCGCATGGTATTCGTGACAACCACACATAACAACAAGGGTATAGATTGTTTATGAAAAATGACAACATCATAGAAGTCGAGCGAATCAGCAGCTACCAACTAAATTTTAAGAGCGAGAAGACATTACTTCTTGAGAACTTTGTGCATGTTCTTTCTATTAGGAGAAATTTGTGTTTGTAGCAAAATTTTTTACATTCTAGCTTTAATGTATCTTTTGATAATGGGATTTAAACTTAATTTCTAAACAATTTATCAAATAGATTATATTTAGTTGATTTACCCAAATCTATGAATGATGTTTTATTTGTGACTTCGTTGTTGATTTTGGGATTGCGCCAATGAAATGATAAATTGTACATGATAAGATTATGATAACTTGTACATGATAGGATCTCTTCTAGCTAGAATAGATCCATTAGACAAGCTCACTAAGATGATATTACCTACTTTTAAGCATTACATAATTGCCATGGTTGCAAGAAAGTCAATTGGTAAAGCCAAACATACATCCATTCCTTTATACTTGATCCACTCAGATATATATGTATCAATAGTCGTAAAGTCTCATTATGATTCCCCTTACTCGATCAATTTTATAGATGAGTTCACACATTATAATCGTGTCTATTTCATCTGACACTACTTCGATGCATTTATGTATTTTAAATGATGTTGAGTGGAGGTTAAGAATATATTTTCTTGAAACATTAAGTCACTAAGAATCAACCATGGACTTGAGTATCTATTTTACCATTTCAATAAACTATGTAAGAAGTGAATAACTCGACAACTTACTATCTCTTACAAACCACAACGAAAATATATGACTGAGAAAGTAACATGACACTCTTAGACATGATCCAATCTATGATGGTACATTGGTACTTGCATCCTAACAAATATCGTTCTATGAAGAAACATTGTTGACTGGACCGAGTTGTGAGCCTTCAAAGTTAGTATAGTCCTTCCCTTAAGTACTGTGGATTGGCGATGCACCCGGCTTGAGTCATTTGAGACAATGGAGCTTATTTGCATAAATGCACACCGCTTCTCATCATCATAGAAAGTTGGATCTGCACATGCAGAAGTGCATGTTTTTGCACTATTCAAAGAAGCAAAAGGGATGGATGTTCATAGGAGCAAATGAAGATGGACGGTGACCAACTCAAGTTACATGATGCTAAGTTTCTCGTGTTCTCTTGCAAGGAATAAGTGAGACAATGTCTGGATTTGTTCAGGTGTAATGAAGGGATACCTACTGATCAAAAAATTGATCATGTGAAAAGTGGGAGCACTACTGGTAATATGCCACTCATGCAAGAGCCCTGATGCAGTCAATGCATAGTAATTCCATGTCAATGCTTTGACATTAAAGAAAAAGTATCCACCGTGATTACCTCGCTTGACAAAGCAAAATCGAGATCGGTAAGAGGCTTTCTGTAGCCGTAACATAAAAGAACGATAACAATCAATAAATAATAAGATAAGTTCATACAGACAAACCAAATTTGTGACTCAGTTGACCTTCTAGCTGGACGCAAATGCTATTAAGAACAAGCGGGGTTTTAAAGTCAAGTGAAAGGCTAAGAGAACCATTAATAGGTTTAATGCTCGCCTCGTGATGAAGGATTACACACAACAAAGGGCAGACTATGAGAAAACTTCTCTCCTAGGATGATATTGGCCTCAATCGCATAATACTAGCGATGATCAGTCATATGGAGTTAGAACTTGTCCAAACAAACATTAAAATTGTGTATCTCCGTAAAGAACTAGACGAGGAAATCTTTATGGTATAACCAAAGGATTCGTGCCTAATGATAATAAGCACAAAGTGTGGAGGCTCAAGCATTTAATTTACAGATTGAAGCAATCATCTAGGTAGTGGTACATGATATTTTATCTAGCCATATTGAACTATGGGTTTATGATGGTCGAAAAATATCATTATATTTATCTTAAATGACTTAAGGACAAATTTCTTATTATGATCTTGTATATCAATAACATACTCATGACCTCTAATGATAAGGTAACGATAGACATAACCAAGTGTTGGCTCCCATCAACCTTCGGTATAAAGGACGCCAGTCACGTGTAAGGACTTAAGATCATTTAAAATTGACCTAAGAGGATACATGTCTCTCACAAGAAATGTATACAAGTCTTAGAGCATTTCAACATGCAGAACTCCAAATCTATGGATACTTATACCACTAAGAACCATGATTATAGCATGTCTGGTTGTCCAAAGATCGATTTAGAGCGAGAACAAATGGCATGAGTCACATACTTAAGTATAATAAGTAGCTTAATGATTATGTATGTTATGCTATGCACCTAACCAAATATTACCTTGACATTTGTATTGCTAAGTTAATTTCTGTCAAATCCTAGAACCATACAATGGAATCCACTAAAAAGAGTCATGACACATCTCGTGGGTAGTGCGGCTACACCTTATATTTTAGAGGATCAGACGTGCAGCTTAAATGGTACACAGACTAGGCTGATGATCTTAATAAGCGTATGCTAACATTTGCCTACTCATTCGTGCTGGATGGTAGAGCCATCTTGTAGTGCATCAAGAAGCAAACAATAATAAATTTATCAGCTAAAGAGGCAAAGTATGTAGCTGGCGCAGCAACTACGTAGGAGGCAGTCTGGTTGAGTCATTTCATGAGTGATTTAAATATAGTCTCATATGCAATGGATCTAGTATAGCGGTAACTATCTATCAAAAACAGCAAGTATTATAGGAAGACCAAATATGTTGAGATTAAATATCAGTTTGTTAGAAATAAGAAACACAAATTAGGCGTTTATCGTATACTCATTATATGGTTGCTAACCTGCTAACCAAGTGTGGATGTCTTTAGAACATATGTTAGGGCTATGTGATTAAAGAAATGGTGATGTAAACATTTATTTTTCAATTAATAAATGATAAGGTGACTTATATTTTTCGTAAAGTTATGGTTAGCTGAATTAGTTTAAGTTACGAGTTTTATGAGCATACATAAATAAACTTAAATAATCAAAAATACGTATGTCAAGCAAGTCTACACTGGCTCACTCACACAAGCAGTTGCTTGGTGCTTGGTGCTTGGTGCTTGAGAAGCGAGCAAGGATGAGATGGCTTACGGTTGCAATATACACTGCTGAATAAGAAGGCAAGCAATTGCAACATGTGCATTGTCTTGGATAGTGATGCGGTCGTATACCGCAGACGACGCGCGGGCACGGATCGGGCCGCGATTCGGGCGTGGGAGCAACCAATTGAGCGACTTAGTCTTTTTGCTTTATGCACTATCTTTTATGCTTTTAAGTTGTAGTGTGTTTAGTCTTTTGTTTGGAGAGTACTTAAAGGGAATAACCCTAATTGTGTTGGCTATCGAAGAATTGAGATAAATCGTCATTGTGACGGCTAGGGCTTGGGGGAATAGACTTGATCCCATATTTCAAGTTGGAAAGAGATCTACTCCAGAAAAGATAATTTATCTCATTGTTCCTATCAATTTCATTGTCCACATTATATTTCTTTTCTTTCTTTCCACTAAAAATCTGAACTTGTTACGATTAACCATAATCGTATCAATTTGGTATCAGAGCTTTCGATCCATGACGAACACACGAGCGGCTGCGATAAAAACTCTGGAGGAGCGGCTCGATGCAGAGATCTCGGGGTTGAGGAAGGAGATGACAGATTTGATGGATGAGATGAAGGCGGATATCAACATGACCATGGAAGCGAGCATGAAGCGGATCTCGGAACAACACTCGCGGAAGATGAAAATGGATTTGATGAGGTAGCAAAGATGTTTCAGCCGCAATTTTTTCAGCGAGATCCGGATCCAAAAACATCTGCATCTTCAGATCAGATCTCGCAGACAAACCCGGGCAACGGTGACGGCGGAAGACAAACCCTAGGGTTTGGTGAATGGCTTCCCATCACTTGAGGGGCAGGGCAGGGCACCGGCGGGCGGCCTCACCAGGGGGCCGCAGGTGGTTGGCCGCCCCCAACAGGGGGCGACGAGGGCGGGCGGCCCCCTTTTGGGGCCGCCGGAGGGCAACCGCCCCCAGCTGGGGGTGGCGAAGACCAGCGGCCCCCTCACGGGGCCGCTGGAGCAGATCTGCCCCTAGGGGCGGAGGAGGGTGGCGCCCCCATCGGGCGGCACGGGGCCTATTCCGCCCCTGCCCGGGGGCGGCGACGACTGGCGGGCCCATCTAGTGTCCGCAGGGGGAGATTCACCCCCACGGGGGTGGCGGAGGTTGGCGGGCCCACCTGGGGCCCGTAGGAGGCGGGCAGGCCCCGACAGGGGGGCGGCGATAACAGGCGGGCCCACCTGGGGCCCGCGGGAGGTTTCCCCCTCCTTTTGGGGGCGTCGATGGGTGGAGGCCATATCGGGGGGCCCACAGGAGGAGATCCACCTCCTTTCGGGGGCAGCGTAGGAGGGTGGCTACATGGGGGAACCCGACGGGCGCATGTTGACGAGTGGAATGATGTGGTCGTACTCGCCAACGAGAGGGCCAGAGGAGATGAAGAGCAGTGGAGGTCAGATGATCATCCTTACCAGAGGCGTCAGGCAGCCAACAGGGAAGGGCCACCACGAGGTGACGCCAACCCAGAGACGAGGATGAGGAAGTTGAAGGCACCATTGTTCAATGGAAAGGACCCCGATGGGTGGATTTACCAGATAGCGAGATATTTTGATGTTACGGGCTTCACTGAGGCGGAGAGACTGAGGGCAGTAGTATTGATCTTCGAGGATAAGCCTCTTGGGTGGTACAGGTGGACCTAGAAGCAGAGGTCGGTATGGACATGGAGGGAGCTGACAGCGTGCCTCATGGAGAGGTTTCAGGGGACCCATGGGGATGGTTGTTTGAGCAGTTATACACCTTGAGGCAGGATGGGACCGTGCAGGACTATATCACGAAGTTCGAGACACTCTCGAGCCGAGTTGATGGTGTGTCAGCGGAATCGATGGAGGGAAATTTTTTGAAGGGTCTGAAGCCGGCCGTGAGAGCTGAGCTGAGAGTAGAGGACCCTCAGGGGTTGACTGCCATGATGCGGGTGGCCAGGAGAGTGGAGGACAGATTGACGGAGGAGAGTAGGTCTAGGGGAGCTTGGGGCAGAGTCACGACACGCAGTCCAGCCCCGACTGCAGTACCCAGGATCACGGCAGCGACTCCAGCAACGGAGGCCAGGACAAGAGGACAGACTCATCGAATGACAGAGGTGGAGATGAGGGAGCGCAGAGCCAAGTGGATGTGCTTCAAGTGCGACGAGAGATTCACACCAGGACACAGTTGTGTGGGGCGAGCCATGCAGTTGGAGGTGACTGCCGAGGATGAAGAGGAGGAAGACATTATGGTTATACTCGAGACGAGGGGAGATTAGAGGGCAGATAAGCATCCTTACCAGAGGCGTCAGGCAGCCAACAGAGAAGGGCCACCACGAGGTGACGCCAACCCAGAGACGAGGATGAGGAAGTTGAAGGCACCACTGTTCGATAGGAAGGACTCCGATGGGTGGATTTACCAGATAGAGAGGTATTTTGATGTCACGGGCTTCACTGAGGCGGAGAGACTGAGGGCAGTAGCATTGAGCTTCGAGGGTGAGGCTCTTGGGTGGTACAGGTGGACCCAGAAACAGAGGCCGGTACGGACGTGGAGGGGGCTGACAGAGTGCCTCATGGAGAGGTTTCAGGAGGTCCATAGGGAGGGCTGTTTGAGCAGTTATACACCTTGACGCAGGATGGGACCGTGCGGAACTATATCACGAAGTTCGAGACACTCTCGAGCCGAGTGGATGGTGTGTCTGCGGAATCGATGGAGGGAAATTTTCTGAAGGTGCTGAAGCTGGCCGTGAGAGCAAAGCTGAGAGTAGAGGACCCTCAGGGGCTGACTGCCATGATACGGGTGGCCAGGAGAGTGGAGGACAGACTGACGGAGGAGAGGAGGTCTAGGGGAGCTTGGGACGGAGTCGCGACACGCAGTCCAGCCCCGACTGCAGTACCCAGGATCATGGCAGGGACTCCAGCAACGGAGGCCTGGCCAGGAGGGCACACTCGCCGAATGACAGAGGTGGAGATGAGGGAGCGCAGGGGCAAGGGGTTGTGCTTCAAGTGCGACGAGAGATTCACACCAGGATATAGGTGTGCGGGGCGAGCCATGCAGTTGGAGGTGACTGCCGAGGATGAAGAAGAGGGAGACACTATGGTTGTACTCGACGGAGTGGATGAGGAGGCAGAGCAGCATCCACACTTGGACGCCGTGGAGGTGTCGCTTAGCTTGATGGTGGGATTTACTCCCTATCACACCATAAAGCTGGCGGGCAGGTTGGCAGATTAGGAGGTGACGATACTGGTGGACAGTGGGGCAACCCACAACTTCATTTCGAAGAAAGTGGTGGAGCAGCAAGGGCTTGAGATGAGTGAGACGACCACTTTTGGGGTGATTTTAGGCACGAGCCAGAGGGATGAGAGCAGGGGGGTCTACAGAGCGGTGATACTGGCCGTGTAGGGGACTCAGATAGTGGCGGATTTTTACCCGCTGGAGCTGGGGAAGGTGGACTTGGTGTTGGGAATGCAGTGGTTACAGACCTTGGATGACACCAAGTTCAACTGGAAGATACTGAGGATGGAGTATCAGGAAGCCGGAAGGACCGTGGTTTTGTTGGGTGATCCTAGCCTGTGTTATCGCGCGACGTCCCTTAAGTCCTTGGCCCGGGCGGTGTTATTTGGAGGGGATGCGTTTTTGTGACATATCAGGAGCTGGGGGCAGTGGCGGAGGAGCAGATGATGCCACCAGAGGTGGTGGAGTTATTGGACAATTATAGGCATGTGTTTCAGATGCCACATGGACTTTCCCCTCAGAGAGACCACGAGCACGCCATTGTGCTGCGTGAGGGGGCGACCCCAGTCAGCGTTGAGCCCTATAGGTACCCCATATTCAGAAAGATGAGATTGAGCGGCTAATCAGGGAGATGATACAGGCAGGAGTGATACAGCCGAGTGTTAGTCCTTTCTCTAGTCCTGTGCTATGGTGAAGAAGAAAGACGGTAGCTGGAGATTCTATGTAGACTACCGTGCCCACAACAAGGAGACGGTAGTGGATCGTTTTCCCATACCGGTGATAGATGAATTATTGGATGAGCTACATGGAGCGTCAATCTTTTCGAAGATTGATTTGAAATCGGGATATCACCAGATCAGGATGAAGGCAGAGGATGTGCAAAAGATTGCCTTTAGGACTCATGAGGGGCATTATGAGTTCTTCGTCATGCCATTTGGGCTGACGAATGCGCCTGCTACCTTTCAGGCGTTGAACAAGATATTTCAGCAATACCTACGGCAGTTTGTCTTGGTGTTCTTTGACGACATACTTGTGTACAGCCGTACAGTGGAGGATCACGTACGGAATTTGGAGACGGTGCTGCAGGAGTTGCAGGCTCACCAGCTATATGCCAACATGAAGAAGTGCATATTCGCTCAGGAGAGGGTGGAGTACATGGGACATGTAGTGTCGGCAGAGGGGGTAGCAGCTGATAGAGCCAAGATTGAGGCCATGTTAGACTAGCCGCAGCCGACGACATTGAGGACATTGCGGGGATTTTTGGGCTTGACGGGATACTACCGCAAGTTCGTGCAGAGCTATAGTACCATCGCCTGACCTCTGACAGAGCAATTGAAGAAGTATGGTTTCCAGTGGAATGAGGAGGCTACCGCGGCGTTCGAGGCACTGAAGAGGACGATGATGACAGTTCCAGTGTTGGCCCTTCCTGACTTTAGCATGCCCTTTGTGGTGGAGACCGATGCCTCGGGACATGGGCTCGGAGCGGTGCTGATGCAGGATCAGCGAATGGTGGCTTACTTTAGCCAGGTTTTGTCATCACGGGCGAGACAGAAGTCCGTGTATGAGAGGGAGCTGATGGTGATCGCCTTATCGATTCAGAAATGGCGTCCTTACCTGTTGGGACGACATTTTATTGTGCGCACATATCAGAGGTCGCTGAAGTATTTACTGGAGCAAAGGCTGGTGGCGACGGATTATCAAAAGTGGCTATATAAACTTGTTGACTACAAGTTTGAGATACACTATCGGTCAGGGTTGGAGAACAAGACTACAGATGCGCTATCACAGAGAGATGGGGTCACATCTTTGGCCGCGTTGTCAGTACCACTGTTGGCGGAGTGGGAACATTTATAGAGGGAGGTGGACGCTGACGATGAGTTGTCTAGGATTCGCAAGGATTTGGTTCGGGGGGCTGAGCACCCGGGCTATTCACTGGAGGGGCGGCGGTTGTTGTTTCGAGGGAGGTTAGTCATACCGTGAGCTTCAGTACACATACCGTTGATTTTTCAGGAGTTCCATGGAAGCGCGGTGGGGGGCCATTTTGGTGTCCAGTAGATCGATACGAAGATGGCTAGAGAGCTGTTCTAGAGGGGATGAAGAAAGACATAGCGGAGATGGTAGCCAGTTATGACGTCTGCCAGCGTCACAAGTACCTTACCATGGCGCCGGTGGGGCTGTTGCAGCCCTTAGCTCTTCCCGAGCAGGTGTGGGATCGGCATAGACTTTATTGACAGGCTGCCTAAGTCGGACGGATACATGGTGATCTTGGTGGTGGTTGATCGTCTGAGCAAGTATGGGCATTTCATCGGGCTGCGACATCCTTACACGGTAGTGACAGTTGCTACTGCCTTTATCCGGGAGGTGGTTTAACTACACGGATTTTCCACTTCCATAGTGTCAGGCAGGGACACGGTCTTCATGAGCCAGTTCTGGAAGGAGTTGTTCAGGGTCCAGGGGACCATTCTGTAGAGGAGCACTGCTTACCACCCCAGACGGATGGACAGACAGAGGTCGTCAATAGGAGCGTTGAGACATACCTCCGTTGCTTTGTGTCAGATTGTCCGAGGAGTTGGTTTAGGTGGTTGGCGTGGGCCGAGTACAGGTACAACACTTCTTTCCATTCAGCGGCCCAGACGACGCCATTTCGGGTTTTGTACGGTAGGGATCTCCCAGCGTTGGTCCACTACCCTAGCGAGATGACACCAGTATCACAGTTGGACCAGTACCTCGAGGAGCAAGATGAGATTTTGGAGGAGTTGAAGAAGCACCTAACGAGGGCTCAGCAGATTATGAAGGCAAAGGCGGATCGGCATCGCAGGGATGTTGAATATACGGTGGAAGATCAGGTATATCTGAAGCTGAGGCATATCGTCAGCGATCACTAGCACGGCACCGGAACGAGAAGTTGGCCGCTCTTTTTTACGGCCCTTTTCAGATTGAGGCGAAGATTGGGCCCGTGGCTTATAGGTTGACATTGCGTCCAAGATCTGCATTACATCCGGTTTTCCATGTCTCTCAGCTACGGCGGGCAATTGGAGCGCATACGCCAGTGGTCACTCTGCCACCTACTTTGACAGCTGATTCGGAGGTACTTATGGAGCCCTAGGATATTCTATAGGTGCGGCGCATTGCGGATAGGGGCCGGAAAGTGTTGATACTACTTGGGAGTTGGAGGACATCATCACAGCGCAGTTTTCAGATCTTAACCTTGAGGACAAGGTTCGATTTTTGGGGAAGTAATGATGCAGTCGTATACCGCAGATGGCGCGCGGGCACGGGTCGGGCCGCGGATTCGGGTGTGGGAGCAACCAATTGAGCGACTTAGTCTTTTTGCTTTATGCACTATCTTTTATGCTTTCAAGTTGTAGTGTGTTTAGTCTTTTGTTAGGAGAGTACTTAAAGGTAATAACCCTAATTGTGTTGGCTATTGAAGAATTGATATAAATCGTCATTGTGACGGCTAGGACTTGTGGAAATAAACTTGATCCCATATTTCAAGTTGGGGAGCGATCTACTCCAGAAAAGATCATTTATCTCATTGTTCCTATAAATTTCATTGTCCACATTACATTTCTTTTCTTTCTTTCCAATAAAAATCTTAACTTGTTGTTGCGATTAACCCTAATCGTATCAGATAGGTTCAAGATAAGATCACAATCTGAGTATGATCCAGATAGGATTCTCACACCCGTTGACTTAAGATGGCTGTATTTTGCACCTGATTTTACGTGTTTGCAAAAGGATCACATAGCAAGTAAGAGGCACTATATTAAAGTGCAAGCGCCACGAGAAAAGATAGCTTGATATTGTAATTAGTGACACACGATTAAAGTGCTTGCTATATGCAATCGACAATGTCTTTAGAGCGATCTGATTATCTGTATAATATCAAGTTAAGTCTTAACATGCTTATTTTGCTGAGAGATTTCGTACTCCAGTCTCCAATGTAGCAAGTTTCATACCACGTGTGCCTAGCGATCACCAATTGAGATAGCGAATAGATCATGCTTTGCTATCGTATGAGTCACTAACAAAAGTACTCTTAGTCATACTTGACAATGTTTGAAATCTTCAAATCAAAATAAGCTAATTTGACTCTTACCTAATAGGATAAGAATGATTTCACCCAAGCAAAAGAGATTGAAACGTATGTTAACGAGTATTGTAATGACATGTAGGTGAAGAGGAAACATCACCATGTGCCAGGCCAACAAACTATGTATGCAACTTCAATGCGCTTTGCAATGATGAGGCATGGCATTACCTTAATGATGCCAGCCGTCAAGTATGCTTCCTAATTTATATAATAATAAGTGAACGAGATGTATTGTGACTCGCAGTTGGCTGATCTGGGGTACACAAGATGTTAATAATTTTTCTTATTTGTCTATTTCACTAGGATGCATTATCAGCCCTCCTTATAAGATTTGTAATTTAATTGCTCGTTACATGTTTTCTCGATGATCGCACGGTGTATGTCATGTATAATGGAGTATTCTACTATAGATATAGTGATATTGTGAGGATGGTAGCTTACTCGTTCAAGCAGAAGGATGTTGATATTTTAGTCGGTTAGACCCGACCCGAACAGTACCCCTTTAAAGGGTTGTAGGTCCAGACCATTTAGGAGCTAAACCAAACCATATAATAGCTACCACACAATATAATAGCTACTGTCTAAGTCTCCTAATAGGACTTGTATTAGGTGCCCTTGTAGGCTTTTGATTTGAGATCATATGGTTATTAGGATTGCTTAGTTGCAAAGCAACATAGAAACCTATAAATAGGAGCTTAAGGCCTCCTTTTCCAATGCACCACCAAATACAAAAGAGCTTCCATAGAGAGTTCCTCCCCTATCAGCTCGAGAGAAGCTCGTAACCATCGCGCTATGGAGGAAAGGTGACGATCCAATTTGTTACTCCATCAACCATTAAGGAGGAGGATTGCATCTAGCAAAGCAGGAAAGATCCGAATAATTGTCAATCAGGGAATAATCTACATCCAGGTATTTACCTCGCGTCCTTTTTATTATCTAGATCTTATTAGACACACGAGCTATGCAGGATCCAGATCTCTTATATGAAGAACAATGTCATATTTCTACATTTCCAATGTTGGATTATTTTTCTTAACGATGGAAACAATAAAGGAAAAGTTTAAACAGAATAATACCAGGTGGTACAACACCAAATTCCGAATATCATAATTTTAGCACTTGAGATTGTATGAAGAACCGGGGACTTGAATCTAACCTTTTGTTCCAGATGGGTGCAATAAGAAACCATAAATAGAAGAATAGAAAGCCAATGTGTAGCTAAAGAACAGAAATGGATTCTAAAGCAGTACCACTGACATTTAATGGGAACAATTCTGAGGTTTCAGAAATTCCACCAAATAAATAAAATGAGACTTGTCAGTGTAATTATGGCCGAATTAACTCTATAATTCAGAACCTTGAAAATGGTATGCCCAGGTCTCACACAGAATAGCTACCAATGCAATCTTTTAAGCATAACCAGCTCATTAAGCAATTATTATCTGGTGTGGTTGATCTACTTTGCTTATTTTTCAAGCTTGAGTTTCATCCAAGTGTGTTACTATGATTTTTTTTTGCTTGCAACGTGTGACAAGATGTTGTCCACCTAGAGCATTGGAATGACATAAATTATAATTTGCACACATTTTATTTTGATAACATCAATATTATCAAATTATCAAAAAGAATTACCAAATTACATGAACAGATTCGATGAACCATATAAATAGAAGTAGCTAAAGCACTACAAAGAATACATAAGACAATGCGAATGTACCCAGACAATGATAACTCAACTAGATAAGATTTTCTAGTAGCCATACTGATTGTCCAGGTGACAAAAAGAGAATTCTAATATCTTAGCCATCACATTAACATTTAGCACTAGACAAAGGTAAGCGTTTATACAGAAAATACCTCCAGGAGACCCTTCCCTGTTGCTACTTCAATAGTAATTGCAGTTGCAAACCCAACCATTGCTAAGCGACCAAGCCATACATCTAAGCCATTACTCTGCTTTGCACCCTGCTCGCACCTTATGGAAGTTGACGTAACATGACTTTCTGGTTTTCTTTTCCTGGATGCTGTCCACAAGACTGCATATAAAAGCCATCATAAATTGAAGGTTATGATACTATGAAATTACATAAATAGTGATTACATCCGTGATTTGTGGATATGCTGAAGAACTGTATGATCAAATAGGAGAAGGCAGTGAGGGATGCGAGTATTCATTAATTGCTTACATCCCCTGAAAAGGATTAAAGAGTTACAAATATTATAAAGCTAAAAATGCTTGAAAGACACACTAAAAATGGAGTTTCTGAAAGTAAGAAATTTTGAGTAATTTATATTGCTCGATAGAATCTTCGGAATGCCTTCCGATGCAAAGACCACTCAGTGATCACTGGAATCTTAATCTCATTTCATCTTCAATATTCTTTGTTTAAACTATTAAGAATAACAGTTCCACACTGAATTAAATAGAAAAAGATGACGTTCATAATTTAGTAGTTGGGCCTCTACCCGTTGGCATAAGCTTTTGAGAAAGATAAGGTTGCAACTCAGTTTGTGTTTTACTAATATGATTTATTGTGATCCCCCTTTCTCAACCTATCTCTTCCTTAAGACAAAAAAAGATGCTTTGTAACATTTTTGCCAATTTAACACTTATTGACTATAGAAAATATAAGTGGAGATTATATACATGAGTCACGTGACATTGCACTATTTCATTCATTTTTTTCTTGTTCATTACTGCTTAAAAAATGATAGCATCAATATAGGTGCGGCATAATATGCAATGCCCTCAGGCATCATCGTCTTATGCTACACAATGCCTAGATCAGAACTAATAGCAGAATTGTGATGCGGACGTGCCACTTGAGCCGGCGGGGGTAGCGGCTAGCGGGGAGCCCACGATCGTTTACGTGCGCAAGAGGAGGCGTGGGGGCCGGAATTAGCGTTAGTCATTTCAGGGGTATTTTGGTCTAGTCAGACCAAATTAGTAAATCCTCATTTCCCTTTATAAATTAGGGCTAGCCGTCATTAGGAGGGTATGCTTGATTTGTCTTCGAACAATCTAGTTATCAATTTGATGTTGTTTAGGCTTTTAGGCGTTCAATAAAAGCTAGGAGATTGATTCGTCTCGAAGAATCCTTATCAAGTTCTCATTTTCTCATTGTTCTTCCACTATTTTCCATTTTTTCCACCTTTAAATCGCTGTTTTGATCAATTAATCGCTGATTTGATCCAAACGGCAAGCGGTTCGTATCAAATTGGTATCAGAGCGGTGAGATCTAATGGCGGGAGGAACAAGAAGCGGCGCGACTGAGGAACGGCTTCAAGTGTTTCGTGAAGAAATCAACCGCGAGATGGAGGAATTAAAGAGAGCCATGGGTGATGATATTCAATCATTGAGGACGGCCATGGAGATCTCCAACAAGGATCGCGCCCATACTCAGGAGGACATCCAAACCGAACTCAAACACATGAGGATCGAAGCGGCGAAGACGGCAAGGGAGATTGCTCAAATCCCAACGATGATGGCGATGCTCCAAACCATCTCGGCGGCCGTAGGAGGAGATCAAGGCAAGAGGCCGGAAGGGTTTTTTGTCGAAGCGTCGGCTACAAATTTTCCAAATCAAGGCGGCGGCTGCCCAAATCTTCTAGGGTTTGCGGGGGAAGGAAGCGGGACCCACCCAGACCAGACGGCAAGCACGGCGGGCCCCACTGGGCCTGCCGTAAGTTCGACAGGCCCAATAGGGCCTGCCGACAGCAGCGCGCCCCCATCCAGGGGCGCGGAAGGCGGAGCGCCCCCCTCCGGGGGCGCGGGAGGCTGGGCGCCCCCAGGCGGGGGGCGCGGGTGGCGGAGCACCCCCTTCCGGGGGCGCGGGAGGCTGGGCGCCCCCAGGCGGGGGCGCGGGTGGCGGAGCGCCCCCTTCCGGGGGCGCGGGTGGCTGGGCGTCCCCATTCGGGGGCGCAGGTGGCGGAACGGCCCCGCAGGGGGGCGCAGGTGGCGGGGCGCCCCCAGCGGGGGGCTCTGGAGGCGGTGCGCCTCTGCTGGGGGGCGCGGAAGGCTGGGAAACCCCTTTTGGGGGTACGGCAGCGCGTTTTGGAGGCCCGGCGAGACCACTGAGGCCTTTTGGGGGCGTGGCGGGGTTTGTTCAACCCCGAGGGGCGACGGCGAGACCCGACGGAGGAAGAGGGGCTCCCGGGGTGACGATTGGGGCTCCTGCGGCCCAATTTTGGGGCCCAGGGGGCCATTTGGAGGGCCGGACAGCTCCGGTTCAGCAGCACGGAGGCGCTAGAGGGCCCATTTTTGCACCACCTCCCCGACTACCGGATTGTTTGGGGAACTACATCCCTGCGGGGGATAGGGAGCGACCTCAATGGCCTGTTGAGCTGTACGAGGGCGGCGACGGAGGCCCCGGAGGGGGGCAAGGGGGCGTGATGGTGCAGGGAGGCATCCCTAGGGGGGTTGGAGCACAGTACGGTGACATAAACACGGATCGAAGGCTGAAGAAGCTGAAGATGCCGACGTTTGATGGCACCGATCCAGACGGTTGGGTTTACCGGGCCGAGCGTTACTTCCAGGTGATGCAGCTGACAGAGGAGGAGGTCCTGCGTGCTATAGGGATCTATTTCGAGGACAAGGCCCTAGCCTGGTACCGGTGGAAGACAGCCCGCTCTCCTTTTCGCTCCTGGGAGGAGCTCTCTTCTTACCTTCTCGACCGGTTCCAGGAGAAGTCCGGAGGGGACTTCTATGAGCAGTTGTCAGCACTGCGACAGGAGGGGACAGTTCGGGACTTCGTGGAGAAGTTTGAGATGTTGGCTAGCAGGTTGCGGGGGGTGTCTGACCAGGTGTTGATCGGGAGCTTCATGAGGGGGTTGAAGCCCTCGATACGGGCAGAGCTTCGGATGCAGAGGCCCAATGACTTGGAGGATGTCCTCCGTCTAGCCCACATGGCGGAGGAGAAGCACACGGAGGAGAGGCGCATCAGAGGGGCTTGGGGAGCCCAGGGCCAGCGCAGCACGGCAGCACCAGTTCCACCACGGCCAGCAGCAGGAGTCCCAGTGGCGCCTAGAGGAGAGGTCAGGCCGGGGGTGGTACCAGGCAGGCGACTGACAGAGGCGGACATGCGGGCCAGGCGTGCAGCAGGGTTGTGCTTCCGTTGCGACGAGAAGTTCAGCCCCGATCACCGATGTGCGAGCAAGTTGCTGCAGATTGTGATCGTACCCGACGAGGAGTATGAGGAGGAGGTACTGGAGCCCGAGCAGTTGACGGAGGAGGAGGCGAGTGTACACATGGACGTGGCGGAGGTCTCCCTGAACTCTGTGGTAGGATTCACTCCGAATCATACCATGAAGTTATCAGGGACGTTGGCGGAGCAGGCAGTGACGGTTCTTATTGATAGTGGGGCGACTCACAACTTCATTTCTAGGAAGTTGGTGGATCGCCATGGGCTGGATCTGAGCACGTTGGAGAGATTCACAGTGTTGCTGGGGACGGGGAAGATGGAGGAGAGCGCTGGGCTCTGCAAGGGGGTGTGCCTGATGCTGCAGGGCATACAGATAGTGGAGGACTTTTTACCACTGGAGTTGGGGAATGTGGACGTCATTCTGGGGGTACAGTGGTTGAAGAAGTTGGGGGAGATGAAGGTGAACTGGAAGCTCCTGCGGATGGAGTTCCAGGACGGCGACCGGACGGTGGTGCTGACCGGAGACCCTACACTCTGCTTTTCGGTGGTGGCCTTCAAGGCCATCACTAGGGCGTTGCAGGATGAGGGTGAGGGTTTCCTGGTGGAGTGCCAGGGGTTGTCGACTGAGGAGGAGCAGCAGACAGAGACCGCAGGGGAGGTGGAGCCTGTACTGGAGCAGTACCAGGAGGTATTTCAGAGCCCACAGGGGCTGCCACCGCAGAGGGGCCACGAGCATGCGATCGTGCTACGGGGGGATGGGGCTCCGGTCAGCGTGCGGCCATACAGATACCCGCATTCGCAGAAGGACGAGATAGAGCGGTTGGTGCGGGAGATGCAGCAAGCGGGGGTGATACAGCCCAGTGTGAGTCCTTTTTCTTCACCAGTGCTGTTGGTGAAGAAAAAAGACGGGAGTTGGAGATTTTGCGTCGATTACCGGGCGCTGAATAGGGAGACTGTCGCGGACAAGTTCCCTATTCCGGTGATTGACGAGCTGCTAGACGAGATACATGGGGCAGCGGTCTTTTCGAAGATCGACTTGAGAGCGGGTTACCACCAGATACTGATGCGGCCAGAGGATGTGCCGAAGACCGCTTTTCGTACCCATGAGGGTCATTACGAGTTTCTCGTCATGCCTTTTGGCTTGACGAATGCTCTGTCGACGTTCCAGGCACTCATGAACAAGGTGTTCCAGCCTTACCTACGGCGGTTCATACTTGTATTTTTTGACGACATCCTGGTCTACAGCCGGGATATGAAGGAGCACATAGGCCACTTGGAGATAGTGTTCAGGGAGTTGTTGGCGAATCAGCTCTTCGCCAACAGGAAGAAGTGCAGCTTTGGGCAGCTGCGGATTGAGTACTTGGGCCATGTAGTGTCGGCAGAGGGGGTAGCGGCCGACAGATCGAAGATATCAGCTATGCTAGATTGGCCGATTCCTACTACGCTACGAGCTTTGAGGGGTTTTTTGGGGCTGACGGGCTACTACAGAAAGTTTGTCAAGGGTTACAGCACGATTGCGTGGCCTCTCACCGAGCAGTTGAAGAAGGACGGATTCAAGTGGGGGGAGGAAGCCACCAAGGCCTTTGAGGCCTTGAAGGTGGCTATGACGACGGCACCGGTCCTAGCCTTGCCAGATTTCAACATATCATTCGTGGTCGAGACGGATGCCTCGGGGTACGGGCTGGGAGCGGTACTCATGCAGGAGGGTAGACCCATAGCTTATTTCAGTCAGGTGCTGACCGCTAGAGCACGACTGAAATCAGTCTATGAGCGGGAGCTGATGGCCATAGTCTTCTCGATTCAGAAGTGGCGGCCGTACTTGTTGGGGGGGAGTTCGTGGTCCGCACGGACCAGCGGAGCCTCAAGTACTTACTGGAGCAGAGGCTGGTCACTGAGGAGCACCAGCACTGGTTGTCCAAACTGGTGGGGTACCGGTTCGACATCGAGTACAGACCCGGGTTGGAGAACAAGGCTGCTGATGCCTTGTCCCGGAGGGAGGAGGGCATCGACTTGAGGGCATTGTCACTGCCTATGTGGTTGGGTTGGGAGCCGATGTTGCAGGAGGCAGAGGCAGATGCGGAGTTACGACAGATCCGGGAGAGAATGCAGAGTGGCGAGGACGGACCGGTTGGTTACTCGGTAGTAGGGAGCAGATTGTTGTACCAGGGGAGGATGGTGATACCACGGAGCTCAAAGTTCATACCTGTCCTCTTCCAGGAGTTTCACAGTTCGGTGACCGGGGGCCATTCAGGGGTACAGCAAACCTACCAGAGGATGGCCAGAGAGCTGTATTGGCCGGGAATGAAGAAGAGGATCGCACACCTAGTCGCAGCTTGTGACGTTTGCCAACGTCACAAGTATATGGCTATGGCTCCAGCGGGCCTACTACAGCCGTTGGCACTGCCGGAGAGGGTTTGGGAGGAGGTGACAATGGACTTCATTGATGGACTACCACGGTCCAATGGCTACACGGTGATATTCGTGGTAGTGGACCGCCTGAGTAAGTACGCTCACTTTATTCCATTGAAGCATCCATACACTGCAGTGTCGGTAGCTACCGCTTTCACGAGGGAGGTGATACGGTTACATGGGGTGCCCGGGTCCATTGTGTCCGACCGGGACCAGGTCTTTATGAGTGGCTTCTGGCGGGAGATATTCAGGGTGCAGGGTACGGTCCTGAAGCGGAGTACGGCCTACCACCCCCAGACCGACGGCCAGACGGAGGTGGTCAACCGCAGCATAGAGACATACTTGCGATGCTTCGCCTCAGAGACACCACGTCAGTGGCATATGTGGCTATCGTGGACAGAGTACTGGTACAATACTTCGTACCACTCTGCGGCAGGGACGACGCCATTTAGAGTGCTGTATGGGAGGGATCCCCCACCCTTGCTCCGTTTTGGTGCCAGACAGACTCCAGTGTCTCAGGTGGAGGAGTACATGGGGGAGAGGGACAGTTTGCTAGAGGAGCTGAAGAAGCATCTGCTACGCGCTCAGCAGATGATGAAGGCCAGGGCTGATGGGCATCGTCGAGATGTACAGTTTCAGGTGGGAGACATGGTGTATCTCAAGCTGCGTCCGTACCGGCAGAGGTCGCTGGCGAGGAGGCCGAATGAGAAGCTGTCAGCTAGATATTTCGGTCCATACAGGGTGGTAGCCAGGATTGGCCAGGTGGCGTACAGGTTGGAGTTGCCCGCATCCTCAGGGATACATCCGGTGTTCCACGTGTCACAGCTGCGAAAGGCTATCGGAGATCAGGCGGTGTCTTCTACTTTGCCTCCCACCTTGACGGAGGACATGGAGGTATTACTCGAGCCTGTGGATGTGAGGGCGGTTCGTCAGGGCCCGGGGCGGCGAAAGGAGGTGCTGATTTATTGGGCGGGCTTGCCGGACTGTGATGCGACTTGGGAGGCCTACGACGTGATGCAAGAGCAGTTTCCTGACTTCCACCTTGAGGACAAGGTGGCTCTTTTAGGGGGGAGTATTGATGCGGACGTGCCACTTGAGCCGGCGGGGGTAGCGGCTAGCGGGGAGCCCACGATCGTTTACGTGCGCAAGAGGAGGCGTGGGGGCCGGAATTAGCGTTAGTCATTTCAGGGGTATTTTGGTCTAGTCAGACCAAATTAGTAAATCCCCATTTCCCTTTATAAATTAGGGCTAGCCTTCATTAGGAGGGTATGCTTGATTTGTCTTCGAACAATCTAGTTATCAATTTGATGCTGTTTAGGCTTTTAGGCGTTCGATAAAAGCTAGGAGATTGATTCGTCTCGAAGAATCCTTATCAAGTTCTCATTTTCTCATTGTTCTTCCACTATTTTCCATTTTTTCCACCTTTAAATCGCTGTTTTGATCAATTAATCGCTGATTTGATCCAAACGGCAAGCGGTTCGTATCAAATTGTGAACAACATGGATCTCGTTTCTATTAAATCAAAAGGAGAGGGTATAAAAAAGTGAGACAAATGAGGGGGCATGTTCTTCTTTTCCACTTTGTTTTGTCTCATTCTACATGCCAATTTGACATCATTATAAGGACAGAAAATGGTCTCAGGTTTGTCTGTGACTCTTGATCCTCAACCATGCTTTATCACTTTGGCATAACATGTTTTTGGCCTATCAAAATAGATCATGTCATTGTGGCATCAATTACTATGCCTTAAGAATTCCTTTAGCAGATCTTCCAAGTAAATTAATCTATTTCGAAGACTTGTGTCCTATAAAAGCAACGATCACTCTCACTTAGGAACACCAACAATCTGAGTAGCATAGACAATTCAACCATAGAGCTGTGCATTGCGGAGACATGTCGGACACTCGAATCCGACACAACACCTCTATATTAAGTGAATTTTTTAGAATTATCTTAAGTGTTGTCGTGTCATGTCACATCATTCCCGTGTCGGCATGTACATGTCTATGCAACATAGCCAACAATTAATCTATATTTCCTATTTTTTTCAATAGTCTCAATGTGGAAGCTTATCACAATAAATTTCGATGTTCTTCACCCCAGGTGCATAGTCGCAAAACAATGATGTGAAAGAATTTGTTGCTATGAATAACTATTTTAACATGAAAACCCTAGAAGCTTATGAAACATGGTTGAGCATGCCATATTTCAGAAGAGCACAACATTAATAAGCATCTAAGTAGTCTAGCCTATGCAAATCTTCTATTCTTACTTTCGAATTGGTGTGTGTTTGAGACTTTCAAGTTGATCAGGAAATTTATGACAAAAACCAAATTTGCAGGTTGAGATATGTTTGACATTTTCTTTAAAGCGATACCTTCGTACTCCAATGCAAAAAGTATCATGCACTTTGCTTCTATGATACAACAAGCACTTCTTGTATTCTAATCTCTGCTTTGCACTGGCAGAAAAATCGATCAAAACAACTTGACCTTTTTAGTATCAAAAATAGAGAGTCAAGGTGTGATTAATAAACTGATTAATTAACAAATAAGCAGTAGATATTTTCAAAGGGAAAATGAAAGGAAATCATGGTTTGGGTCGAAATAATCCATCTAACAATGAAATTCTTTATATTAGAAAAAAGATTATAACAGTATACACCAAACATTTCAGCAATTACTTAATCAAACGTCTAAGCAATTTGATGATTAGTCCACCCAATAACAATAAATTCATACAATTCGTCAAATAACGCAGCTTTATGCCAAAAAAAGAAGGAACCCCCAGCAAGTTGATTTGCATAACAAGCAACGGAAATGGACCATGAATGCGAAAGATGAAAAGAGATGGGGGCAAACTGTTACATAGAGGAGAGCCGTTCTTGAACGAAGGGGCGAGCCCTGAGGAGATTCTTGAAGAAGAAGAGGAGCTGGGAAAGGGTAGGAGCGCGCAGGGCCGTACGGATTTCGCCGTGGCAGCCTCTGAACAAAGAAATTATGAAAAGAATCATCAGTGAATCGAACTGCTAGGGAGGGGGAGGGGGAGGGGGAGGGGGAGGGGGAGACGTACTGAGAATAGAGAAGCAGGGAGGAGGAGACAGAGAAGCTTGAGCCATTAGAGAGAATTGAGCAGCAGCCGCCTCACCTTGATGCTGCTTTTGTGGGTGTTGTCAGGTTTTTTTTAAAAATGTTATCTTATCCCTTATTTCAGTTGTCCACACATTGCTGGTTTGAATACTTAACAAGAAATAACGTGTACACATAATGGACGGGACCCAAGAAGCATACACGCGTTCAACTGACAAAAGAGTGAGAAGAGTGTGTGTGGTATCGTCGGTAGGGGTGGCAATTTTCGGCCCGGCACGATAGTACGGCACGGGCAAGGCATGATAAGACCGTGTCTGGGCCGAGAATTTTGGCCCGAAATCATTATCGGGCCGGGCCGGCACGGCCCGGTTCATTTTCGTGCCGGGCTCGGGCCAAGCTATTCGGCCCATTGGGCGGTACGGCACGGTACGAAATCCTTTTGAGTTTGCTTGACCTCCCCACTTCAATAGTCCAATTCGTATTAATGAGTACTACTTCGTATTCTGTTTCAATTCGTATTCTGTTTTTATATAATCCCTGACCCGACGAGAGGCTCTCATCATTGTTTACTGTATAGTACCCCCTATTGTTAATTACTTTAATTTGAATTTGAAAGATCATCTGTAGTTATAATTCTTAGTAACATCTAATTAGTGCGTACTTACTCCATAAAATAACTGCACCAAACATGAACTTTGAAGAGGGATATTAATTTTGTAAGGATCCTGTCTATGAGGAAAACACTAGAAGGGGGGTTGAATAGTGTTTATGCAATTTAATAAGGAATTTACGCCAAATAAAATGCAATCCAACAAATTAGTGCGGAATAGAAATTAACCCAAAATGAAACACACGCAAACACAGAGATGTTTCAAGGGTTCGGATTACCCAAGTCACTTCCCGACTTGTTCCCGGTAATCCTACGTCCCTTCCACCCGGATACCTCCGGATACTCAAGTTAGAACCCTAACTTGAGGTTTCCTTAAAACTCACTTGTAGCAACCCTACAAGTGAAATCGAATACAATCGATGTCCTTGACTCCCACAACTAGGGAGCAAGCAAACAGCTCTCACAACCCGAGAGCAAATGCAAATAACGAATGTTATGAAATTATGAAAGCAACACTTACAAATCACATATGCCTTGAAGTAGAACTTGAAGGAGAAGTGTGTTGTGTGTTGAAGACTCTCTTGGAAGAGAGTAGAAGCCCTTTCTCTTGACTGCACCAAATGCCTAGAAGATAACTCTTTGGTTCTAGGTTGGAGAGCAAGAGATCAAAGATTGGAAATTATTAGGGCTTTGCATTTGAGAGCTTTGATCTTTAGAAATGAAAGCTTGAGAGAATGAATATCAACTTTGGTAACCTCTCAATGGAACAGTAGAAGTCACTTTTATAGGTTTCTCAAATCCACAAAACAGATTATGCAAAACCCCTTTTGGAATCCGTGAGAAAAATCCCAACGGATAGAATCTGCGCTCGTGACAGTCGACTGTTGAAGAAACCACAGTCGACTGTTGCACAGTCAGCAAGGGTAGGTGAGAATTCATAACGGTAACTTTGTAGTGCCCTAGGAAGCCACTGCACATGTACTAGAGGGGGGGTGAATAGTACTTTTAAATAATAAGGAGTGTTATTCCTAATTATCGTGCAATTAACAAACAACGATGCGGAATAACTACAATCAAGAAATAATGCAAACGCAAACACAATGGTTTAATGGGTTCGGATCCACCCAAGTCTCCCCGACTTGTTCCCGGTGATCCTACGTCCCAACCACCCGGATCCCTTCCAGATACTTGAGTTAGAAACCCTAACTCAAGATTTCCAATATGAACACTTGCGAAAACCTCACAAGTGCAATCGACCTACAATCGATGACCGTGACTCCCACAACCCGGGATCACGCAAAACCTCTCACAACCGAGAGTATACAATTCAAATATAACTGAAATGAAATGCTTACCAACAAAATACCTATGCCTTGAGATTTCTTACCAAATTAGGGCAAAGAGGATTTTGATGGAGGAAGAGTCACCAAACCCTAGCTTCAAGAAGATGACCAGCAATGGAAGCCTAGGGCTGAGTTGGATGACCTAGAATCAAGCCCTTGGCTTGGAAGGCTCACAACCAATGAATCTCTCTTGAGGAATAAGAGTGAGGGAGAGATTCTTGAGAATGGGGGAGGTTGAAGATGAGAGTTCAAAAGCTTCTCTTTTTGAATCAATAGAACTCTGGAAATAGCAGCCTTGGATCCTATGAAATAACCCCTCCAGGTATTTAAAGGATCAAGGGAAAATAGAGAGAGAAACGTCGCTTTCAAAACTCCAACGGATCTAAATCTGAAGCAGACTAGTCGGTCAAAGAACAACCACTGACCGACTAGTTCATCAACTAGTCGGTCGGTGAGACAACATGAACCGACTAAGAGGTGAACAGTGAACAGATTGAATTTCAGACCTAGAAATCTAGTCGGTCTAAGAAGACTGTCTGACCGACTAGTTTCCCAACTAGTCGGTCGGTCAGTGAACTTAGACCGACTAAGAGTCAAAAACTAAAAGTCTGAATACAAATTGATTTAGTCGGTCCAAGAACAAATGTTGACCGACTAGATCAACAACTAGTCGGTCGCCAAACGTTCTTAGACCGACTAACGATAAACAGTAGCTCAGGAGAAAATTGGCATGTACAGTAAAGTCCAACTAGTCGGTCAAAGAAGCATCACTTACCGACTAGTTCACAAACTAGTCGGTCGGTGAGTCAACGTAGACCGACTAACTGTAAACAGTACTGAACAAGAAAAGATTAACTCATACTAGTCGGTCCAAGAAGCTTTGCTGACCGACTAGATCACCATCTAGTCGGTCAGTACTTCTTCTTGTACCAACTAACATGCACAAACAAGTCCGAATCGAAGCGCGATGCTTCGAGGAAGTTAGAATGGACTTGTACTAAGATCCTAGAGCTAAGATAGGAGCGATATGAAGATAGACATGTAAGAATTACTCAAGGCTTAACATTCTATAAATCGAAGCTAAAAGACTATAAAATAAACCTTAGCAAACGGTCTTCGAAAGCTCCGATCAAATCTTCATGACTTCCAAAAAGTTCCAAAAGCTTCAACGAAGCTTTAGACATTGAATACGAGCTTTGAGAAGTCTTAAGATGTCGCTTTGAGTGTTCTCGTGAATTTGGCGACGATCTCCATAACTGCGCTCACAAATTGTTAGTTCATGATATATTTATGTTTGCTCATCATCCAAAACCAAATCCGGGGAGTCCAATACTCAACAAACTTACCACGTGGACAGTCGACTGATGAAGCAAAGACAGTCGACTGTTAAACCAACAGGCGACTGTAAATCCTTCTACAGGCGACTGGCCGAGAGATGAGTAAGTTGAAGGAATCTGGAAATCTTCTAAGATAACAAGGCAGACGACTGAAGAGAAGAACACAGTCGACTATAATCAGGACAGGCGACTGTAATTCCTTAAACAGACGACTGTCACAAACCCTGAAATTTTCCAGAGAGTTGAGTCAATAAATTGGCTCATGGACAGACGACTGATGCAGCATTCATAGTCGATTGATCCATTGGACACTCGACTGTAAATCCTACATAAGTCGACTGAACAGAGAATCAAAGAATTAGAGTTTTGGGCTAAAGATAGACAGACGATTGATGAATGAAACACAGTCGACTGTCACTTGGACAGGCGCATGTGGATCGTTCAATAGTCGCCTGTGCGAATTAAGACAGAGAAGCCCAAAACTATATTGTAAAAGTTTGTGCATAACAGGCGACTGTAGAACAAAACACAGTCGACTGTTTTTTAGACAGGCGACTGTAAAACGTTCAGCAGTCGACTGTTATAAACAATCCTAGCACAATCAATAAAGAAATGAATTGGAGTCTAATGATGATTGATCTAATGAAGTCATATGACTGAATGTAGATGTGTGTGAGTGCTCCAACAATGTTCTACTTCTAAGCTACATACTAGAAGAGATAAAAGAAAATTACATTGATGAATTCTCTCTTCTATCCATCGTATGAGCTTGAAGTCTTCATGGAGCTTCAATCAACATTTACGATCATCCAATCCATGGCATTTGCCTTCAATGAACTTCGTGAGTCATCCATTGCTAGTAGATCTTCATACTAAGCTTAGGCAATGGATTAACTGCAAAATAGGGGATTAGTCACAAGTATTTATATTTGCTCATCATTAACACCAAGTAGGGAGAAGTCCAATACTCAACATTCTCCCCCTTTTTGATGATGACAAAGAAACATAAACAAAAAGATAAATAATTGTGCGTAATGAAAACTTACTCCCCCTACATAGATGCCAATTAAGTTAGTCAACAAATATTAGGGCATCTACATATCAATTGAAGCAAATGAGTAAGATATGCATGAATTTTAAATTCAAGAAATCTAGGAATTGAAATCCATATTCATTGTAATCTTACTCCCCCTGAATCTAAGGCAACTTCAATCTTAGATTCAAAGTGTTGATTCAAAGTGTTAGAACATACTTAGCACATTCATTATGAATCTTGTATGTTTATTTCTCTCCCCCTATGGCATTATCCAAAAAGGTGGGAGTAAATAACAACAACATTAATCGTGCTAAATACGAACTAACAACAATCAAGGAGTATAAAGATATAGAATCAAAAACTCATAAAAGCACATCATATACTTACGTGAATAGAGGAATTAAAGTCCAATATCAACATTCTAGATATACGAAACAAAAATAGTTTCAAAAATGCATCACATCAGAGATAGCATAAATAGTCCAATATCAAATCCATATATTGTCTCAAAAACACATCAGAGAGAGTATACCATTCATGGAGACACTATCACAATCATCACACAGATAGGATAAACGGTAACATCATATATATATATATATATATATACTAGTCATTACCCGTGCCCATAGGGCACGGTTTATTTAATGGCTGAGTTTTTCTCCCCCACAAATTTCAAGTTCCCCCAAATTTCAAGTTTTCCCACAAAATTTCAAGTTTCCCCCCAAATTTAAGTTTTTCCCCAAAATTTAAGTCCCCCCAAAATTGTCATTACCACCTAGGACAAACTTGCCACGTAGAACAAAGCTTTGTCCTAGTAGAAAAAGATTCAAAATCTTCATAGAACTGGAAAAAATGGTCGGAAGGGGTGAGAATAAAAAGTGTGGGTGGGTGTGTGGGGAGGGTCCATGGGCAAAAATACAAAAACCGGGGTTGTATGTGCAAAATTCCCAACCTCCTCTTTTATCCCTCAAAATCTCATCTCTTATATTTTCTCTTATCCAATTTCCCTGTTTTATATAATAGATATCCAAATTCTCTTATCCAATTTCTCATGTCCAAATTCTCTTATCAATTTCTCTTGATAACATCCGTCTTTTATATAATAGATATCTCTTATCCAATTTCTCTTGTCCAATATCTCTTATCCAATTTCTCTTGATAACATCTCTCGTTTGTAATATAGATATCTCTTATCCAATTTCACTTGATAACATCACTCTTATCCAATTTCTATTGTCCAATATCTCTTATTCAATTTCTCTTGATAACATCCCTCTTTTATAATATAAATATCTCTTATCCAATTTCTCTTGTCTAATATCTCTTATACAATTTATCTTGATAACATCCCTCTTTTATAATATAGATATCTCTTATCCAATTTCTCATGTCCAATATCTCTTATCCAATTTCTCTTGATAACATCCCTCTCTTATAATATAGATATCTCTTATCCAATTTCTCTTGATAACATCCCTCTTTTATAATATAGATATCTCTTATCCAATTTCTCTTGTCCAATATCTCTTATCCAATTTCTCTTGATAACATCTCTCGTTTATAATATAGATATCTCTTATCCAATTTCACTTGATAACATCCCTCTTTTATAATATAGATAGATAGATAGATAGATATATATATATATAGGAGGGATCAAATGACCCCCAAAAATAACCCCCAAAAATGACCCCCTATCAAAAATCCTATGCCCCCCATTTTTTCGGAAGATCCGAACCGTTCATCTTGATCTCCACCCTCTAAATACCTTACCCACCAATTTTCAACCCGATCCCATGTGTTTTTCCTGTTCATCAACCATTCGCAAAAGTTCTATTCATGTGAAACCGTTAAATTTGGGTCGGATGGATGAACGGGCAAAACACATGGGATCGGGTTGAAAATTGGTGGGTAAGGTATTTAGAGGATGGAGATCAAGATGAACGGTTCGGATCTTCCGAAAAAATGGGGGGCATAGGATTTTTGATAGGGGGTCATTTTTGGGGGTTATTTTTGGGGGTCATTTGATCCCTCCTCATATATATATATATATATATATATATATATATATATATATCAAAAGATGAGTACATGGCATATAGACATCAACATGTCCAACAAAAATACATACATCATGATCCAAAAAAAATACATCATGAGATCATCATACATCATCATACAAAATACCCAAACAACATCCAAACTCCATCAAACACCACTCAAAAACAAAAACTAAATCTATGAGTGAGTGTCGCCAGGTCCAACAGAGGAAGAAGGAGGCTCTGTGACAGCAAGGGTATCCTCTGGAGGAGGGTCAGCAGCAGCAACATCAGTAGTATCAGCAGCAGCATCAGCAGCATCAGTGATGATGGGCTGAGGAGGCACACTGGGCCGAGGAAGAATGAAACGTCTCAGATGCTCAGGGAAGGGTATTCCCTGAAGCTGGAATGATACAGAAGCTAACTCATAAAGACCAGCCACCATCTCAAGGAGGGTGTCAAAAGATGGAGAAGCAAATAAAGATGGCTGGTCTGTTGGTGGGACAGTGGAGGAAGACGGGGCTGAAGCAGATTTCCTCTTCTTTGAAGCAGACTGCAGAGCCGAAGAGGACTTCGACTTCACAGAAGCATCAAGGAGAGGACCAAAAGGCATGGGCTCGAAAGAAGACAAATCGATGCCAAAATGTCGGAAGACAAGATTCAAAAGACCACCATAAGGAATGTGTGACGAGGAAGAAGTAAACTCGACCTTGTCCATCCTGTCAAGGAGGACACCGGCCCAGTTCACTGACATACCAGAGAAGATCGCATACATACACCTTAGAATATCCTGGGAAGGCTGGTCAGATGATCCATACCTCGGCAGGATGTTGGACTTCACCACAAGGTGAACATCCCAACCTCTAGCCGAAAATATAGACGATCTAATACCAGAATCAAGGGCTGATGGTATCTCACGAAACATATCCCGAAGGACAGCCTGATCTAGCTCATCGATATCAGAAATGGAAATGTCTGAAGGAAACGATCCGGTGGAGGGAATCCTAAGAATGGTCCCTAAGATAGTGGGATCAATATGATTGGAGGTTCCCTGGACCACGGTATCAATGACTCCCGTGGAAGAATACTCACCGCGAAGGCGGTTAGCATAGAATAGCTTAACCAAAAATGGATAAGCTCTAGGAGATTCGCTCTGAGAGAAGCGAAAAAGATCGGCCAAGTGGGTAGCCGATAAGATGTCAGAAAGTCTCTCAGCAGTAAAGGCGGGAAAAACGATGTACCGCTCCCTAATAAGTTTGATCCCTAAGAGAGAGTGGTACCTTGCCA
The DNA here is from genome assembly GCA_030789695.1 of Scilla litardierei. NCBI lineage: Eukaryota > Viridiplantae > Streptophyta > Magnoliopsida > Asparagales > Asparagaceae > Scilla > Scilla litardierei. Next base: position 716,535 of record JAULAV010009852.1, read on the forward strand.
AGCAAAGATCATCTCGGCAAATTGGAACTAGGGGATCAGAAGGGGGCATTACAGGAGACTCTTCTGAAGAACTCGACTCAGAAGGAGACTGATGGTGAGCTGCAGCAACATGCTCATTGATGCTAACACCAATGGGCTTGCGCTGATGCTTGATCAAGGGCTGAGCGTCGGAAGAAGAAGACCCTGAAGGAGAATATCCCTGCGAAGCAGAATGCGAGGGAGATTCGGCTTGTTTGGAACGGGCTTTGTAGGGCTTCTTGGTCTTGGCTACGGTAGGTTTCCTAGGAGCCCTAGGTCGTTTAGGAGCAGAGACCTTACCCTTACCCTTGAGCTTGGGTTCCATGGAATCAATCAAACGAAAGAGACGAGTATCGACAGGAGATAAAATCAAAAGACAATAATCGCACGAGAGAGAGAGAGGATCAGACCTAGTAAGAAGACACAAGAGTCAACGACGAAGCAATCGACACACGGCGAGGTGAGGAATGACGGCGACGACAGAGGAAATGAGCGGGAAGACGAGTCGATTCAATCAAAGTAGAGAGACGACGTGGGGAGAAATGAACCGTCTCGAAGATTATAAGAAAGGGTGGAAATAATATGGGCCGTTGGATCAAAGAATCGACGGCTCATATCGAAGCAGTGAACCGTCACAACAGTAGACAGTCGACTGATGAACAAAAGTCAGTCGACTGGATGAAGTAATAAGAAATAAGTTTAGAACGGCAGATAGTCGACTGTTGAGTAACATACAGTCGCATGTCCGAGGGACAGTCGACTGTTAATACACCAGCAGTCGACTGACCGAGAATCAATAAACTTCATTAAAAATGACAGAGAGCTCTGTAAAATTTTGATAGTTAAGACAGTCGCCTGATGACCAAAATGCAGTCTCCTGTTGAACTAACAGTCGATTGTAAATTTGTCATCAGTCGTCTGTGCGAAAGATACAAGTTTCTGACTGAGAAAAGTAGAGTAGGGCAGTCGACTGTCCAAGGAAAGACAGTCGTCTGTCCTGGTCCAAAAATGTACAGTGAGATAGAAATCCAAATGATATGAACACTCACCATAGGACCTATACTCTAATCACAAAAACATCATAAAAACAATGTAATCTGATAAATCAATTGAAACACAAATCACTAAAATCAATCTCAAAGAATTCATGAAATCACATAAATCTCAATTTGCCTTTCTTAAACACATATATATGATATATCAAATGAAGATGGGCACCACGATGATATGAGCTCAAACAGTGTTATAAAAAGTATGTTAAGCTTCTAGATTTCAGATTCACCCATAATTCCTAATTCTCCACGCAACCTCACAAATGAATCTTCTTTAAGAGGTTTGGTGAAGATGTCGGCAATTTGTTTTTGGGTTTCATTGTACTCTAAGATGATGTCCTTCTTAGCTACATGATCATTAATAAAATAGTGTCTCACATCTATGTGTTTGGTACGGGAGTGATGTACTGGGTTCTTGGAAAGACATATAGCACTTTGGTTATCAACCATGATAGGGCAAGTATCATAATTGACACATAGTCACTAAGAGTATGTCTCATCCAAAGAAGTTGTGCACATGCAAGACCCGCGGCAATATATTCCGCTTCAGTCGTGGACAATGATACCGAATTCTGTTTCTTAGAAAACCAAGCAACTAAGTAATTTCCTAGGAAATGGCAAGTGCCACCAGTACTTTTCCTATCGGACTTGCATCCGGTAAAGTCGGCATCACTATATGAGATAAACTCATATTTTGTAGATTTATGGTAAAGTAACCCATAATCTAGTGACTGATTGAGATAACGAAATATTTGTTTAACCGCAATCAAGTGTGACTCCTTAGGTCCAGCTTGATATCTAGCACACAAGCAAACGGAAAACATGATATTGGGCCTACTAGCGGTTAAGTAAAGTAAGCTACCGATCATACCTCGATATAGACGAACGTCTACATCTTTTCCGCTCTCATCCTTGTGTAGATGGGTGGTAGTACTCATGTGAGTCCTTTTGCTTGAAGACGATTCCATCCCGAATCGCTTAATAAGCTTCCATGTGTACTTTGTCTGATGTATGAAGGTTCCATTCTCCATTTGTCGAATTTGCAGTCCAAGGAAGTAAGTGAGCTCTCCCATGTGGCTCATCTCAAACTCATCCTTCATAGACTTAGAAAATTCTTGACAAAGATTAAAGTTAGTAGAACCGAAAATAATATCGTCTACATAAACTTGAATCAAAAGAATTTCGTTTTCATAATCTTTAATGAAGAGTGTAGAATCAACTTCTCCCATTTTAAAACCTAAATACAAAAGAAAGGTCTTAAGTCGATCATACCAAGCTCTAGGAGCTTGTCTCAACCCATATAACGCTTTCTTAAGTTTGAAAACATGGTTTGGAAATTTCTCATGAATAAAACCGGGAGGTGGAGAAACATAAACTTCTTCATTGACAATCCCATTTAAAAATGCACTTTTAACATCCATTTGAAATAGTTTAAAATTCTTATGGGATGCAAAAGATAAAAGCAACCTAATAGCTTCTAATCTAGCTATGGGGGCAAAAGATTCTTCGAAATCAATACCTTCCTCTTACCGGTAGCCTTGAGCTACTAACCTTGCTTTGTTCCTTGTGATTACCTCGTTCTCATCCTTCTTGTTCTTGAAGATCCATTTGGTCCCAATGACTTGGTGACCACTTGGAAGAGGAACGAGTTCCCAAACTTTATTTCTCTCGAATTGCATTAGTTCTTATTCCATTGCCACTATCCAAGAGCTATCCTCACAAGCTTCTTGAATGTTCTTTGGCTCAATGGTAGAGACAAATGCGCAATGAGAGAATTATTCAATCCTCGACCTCGTTCGAACACCAACACTAATATCTCCAATAATTTGGTTATGGGGATGGTTGCGAACGGTCGGGTAAGCTTTGGGTATTCATGCATCACTAGGAACATCTTCAACAATTTCGTTAGTAGTGTTAGTCTCAATAAACGAATCATTAATCTTAACATTACTAAGAGAATCACAAATAACATCTACACTATCATCATCAACATGAGAAAAATCAAAATCTTCATTAAATGATACGTGTAGCGATTCCTCAATCGTTGAAGAATTTTTGTTGTATATCCGGTAGGCTTTGCTACGTGTGGAATATCCAACAAAAATTCCTTCATCGGATCTTGGCTCAAATTTGTCTTTATAAAACATTTTGAACCAAAAACACGAAAATATTTTACTTGAGGCTTTTTGTCATAACACAACTCAAAACAAGTTTTGTTCGTACGGGGTCTCACTAGAATCCTATTGAGCACATAGCATGCCGTGTGCACCGCCTCTGCCCAAAATTGTAGTCCTAAATGACTATCATGGAGCATAGTGCGTGCACACTCAATAAGAGTCCTATTCTTTCTCTCTACAACACCATTTTGTGGTGGTGCACGAGGAAAGGAAAAGTTATGAGTTATCCCGGTGTCATCACAAAACTTAGTAAAAGATTCATTCTCAAATTCTCCTCCATGATCACTACAGATAGTGATAACGGTGGATCCTAAAAGATTCTGAATCTTCTTTACAAATTTGGTAAACTCTTCATAAGCTTCATTCTTATTAGTTAAGAATGAAACCCAAGTAAATCTAGAAAAGTCGTCAACGACAACTAATCCATAATGAGCATTCCCTAAAGAGGCGGTTCTAGTTGGCCCAAATAAATCTAAATGAAAAAGTTCTAGGGGCCTCTTAGAAGTAATGCATTCTTTAAGTTTAAATGAAGATTTACTTAGCTTACCTCTTTGACACGAATCACAAAAGTTTTTCTTATTAAAAGAGAGTTTAGGAAAACCTTTGACTAGATCATGCTTAGCTAACTTATATAAGTGCTTGAAGTGAACATGACCAAAACGGCGATGTCATAATAGTTGTTCACTTGTGTTAGTAACTAAGCAATGTTCTACGGTTTTAGGCAAGCTCAAATAATAAATATTTTTACGCCTAATACCGGAAAATAAAACATTTGAATCACAATCAACAATTGTACACAATCCTTCTCCAAAGTTAACCTTGTAACCTTGTCACAAGGTTGACTAATGAAAATGAGATTGTGACATAAACCATTAACAAGAGATACATTAGTAATTAAGGGTTTGGAATGATTACCAACAATACCTACTCTAATGATGGTTCCCTTTTGGTTACCTCCAAAGTGACCGTTGCACCATCCTTGATGCTAATCACTTCGGAGAGCAATGAGGGATCTCTCGTCATATGTTTGGAGCAACCACTATCGAGAATCCATCATTTCCCTTTAGAGCTAATTTGACCTTTATTGCTCTTCTTCTTTCTCTTGGGTACCTACATGATATACCATAAGCTCATGTTACCCAATGTTTGTTGGGTCCAAGGGGATTAGCCCTTTGGGACTTCCGCTTCCCAACATAATTACTATTCCTAATAACATCATGAAAATAGGAATCAATATAGGCATTCATATCATTAGGGCTAGTGTTCTTAGGACCCCAAATGGTGTAAATCTTGGGAGTCCTTTTCCTAGTTGCATGCATACTAGTTGGATTTCTATGTGGTGCATGCTTCTTAGGAACATGGTTTCTAGTATAGAAATGTGGTGGATGATATGCATTGAACATACTAGAGTGATATGTATGCTTGGGAACATGTATGTTGTATGAAGCATATGGATCATGCATGACATGTGGAGGATGAGCATACATGTGAGAATGATGCGTATGTGCATACGGGTGTATGGGAGCACGTACATAAGTATTTCTCATGTGTGGATTTGTACGTATCCATGGGTGTGGAGCATAAAAAGTGTCATGATTATCCACTTGTGAAGTAGGAGGTTTCCTACGTGGATGAATGTTACTGTACATGTAAGCATGGCTTCTCTTTTGGTTTCCACCCTTAGTGGGTTTCTTGCCAAAAAGAAGAGATGGTGAAGTGGTGACATTCTTGGTAGGATTTCTACCTATAGTGTCTTTGACACCACTTGTGGATGCACCGGAAGAAGGCCTCACAAAATCTATAGTGACACCACAATAAGAAGTGCGTGCATTGGATGCATTTGCATTCACAAAGCCAAGACCAACACGATGTGTGGCCGGAAATTGGTTTGCAAGCAAATCGTTCAATTGTCCTTTTGCCTTATTGAATCTCACAATACGGGAGGACATGAGCTCATATTTCTCCTTAAGAGAAGAAATATTGGTATCCAAGGTGGACACCCGTGCTTTGAGCTCGTGCACTTGAGTTTTAAGAGAATCATTCTCTAAACCCAATTGTGTGTGTCGTGTAACTAGATCACTATTATCCTTAGGATGTGTTTGATCTAGTTGAGATTTGAGGGCATTCACCTCATCTCTCAAAGTGACATTTTGAGAAGCTAAATTTGCTTTCTCAAGAGTTAAAGTATCAACAATGGTGTCATTGTTGATAATGCATGGAATGGATGACTTGCTAACATTCAATTTCTTTAAGCTAGAATATCTATGCATTAAAGATTGATATTTAGCAAAAAGTTCTTCATTAGCAATACAAAGTTCATCCATTGTTACCTCAGTATCATCCGTGTCGGAATCACTCTCATCGGAGAGTGGGTCTTCTCGGGCCATGAAGCACATGTGGGCGCTCTCACCCTTCTCATCATTGAAATCACTCGATGATTCTTCACTTGAGTCATCGAATGTACCTACGAGTCCTTTCTTCTTATCTCTCTTGTTCTTGTCGGACTTGTGGTACTTCGGAGCCTTCCACTTCTCTTTGTTCTTTAGCATTGGGCAATCCCTTTTGATGTGCCCTGGCTTATTACATTTAAAGTAAAGAGAGGAATTAGCATTAGTAGACTCAAAACGTTTATTGGAGGGAAATTTACCTTTGCGAAAGAAGCGTTGGAACTTCTTCGCCATTTGGGCCATTTCACCCCAATCCATTTCATCATCTGAATCTTCATTATCGGAGGATGATAAATTGACGTTGAATGACAAAGCTTTCTTCTTGGCCTCCGAGGGATTCATCATTGCTCGAATCTTTAATTGATTCTTTCGTCTTACTTCGTAAGACATGAGAGTCCCGATAAGATTCACCACTGTGTAGGTCTTCAAATCGTTGACCTCCTCGATGGCGATAGCTCTTCTTTCCCATTTGGAGGTCATTCCCATGATGATCTTTCTTACCTTGTCTGGTTCGGAATAGACTTGACCAAGAGCTTCCAATTCATTGGTGATGTCGATAAAACATTCGTACATCGATGCAATGCTTTCATTATCCTGCATATGAAACATATCGAAGTTTTGCACTGCAACATATAACTTTGAAAGTTTTACCTTATTCGTTCCCTCATGGGTAACGACGAGATGGTTCCAAATTTGATATGCACTCTTACATGTGCATATCTTGTTGAACTCATTCGGATCCAACGCACAATGAAGAGCGTTCATTGCTTTTGCGTTGTTGACTTCGGCGGATTTTTCAGAAGACGTCCATTTCTCAAAATCTACTTCGGTGGGCTCGGCGTATTCCTTGTGGAGGGTTCTCCAAAGTGAAGCACTCCTAAGGAACGTCTCCATCCGGCATTTCCCATAGCCGAAGTTTGTGCCATTGAAACACGGAGGACGCACCGTTGATTGACCTTCGAAAACTGTGGACGCTCCATCTCTGTCGTGATTGTTGTACGAAGGCGGAGGAGGAATGTTGTTGTTGTTGGATGCCATAGCTATAACCTTGCGCTCCGATACCAATTGTAAGGATCCTGTCTATGGGGAAAACACTAGAAGGGGGGTTGAATAGTGTTTATGTAATTTAATAAGGAATTTAAGCCAAATAAAATGCAATCCAACAAATTAGTGCAGAATAGAAATTAACCCAAAATGAAACACACGCAAACACAGAGATGTTTCAAGGGTTCGGATTACCCAAGTCACTTCCCGACTTGTTCCCGGTAATCCTACGTCCCTTCCACCCGGATACCTCCGATACTCAAGTTAGAACCCGAACTTGAGGTTTCCTTAAAACCCACTTGTAGCAACCCTACAAGTGAAATCGAATACAATCGATGTCCTTGACTCCCACAACTAGGGAGAAAGCAAACAGCTCTCACAACCCGAGAGCAAATGCAAATAACGAATGTTATGAAATTATGAAAGCAACACTTACAAATCACATATGCCTTGAAGTAGAACTTGAAGGAGAAGTGTGTTGTGTGTTGAAGACTCTCTTGGAAGAGAGAAGAATCCCTTTCTCTTGACTGCACCAAATGCCTAGAAGATAACTCTTTGGTTCTAGGTTGGAGAGCAAGAGATCAAAGATTGGAAATTCGTAGGGCTTTGGATTTGAGAGCTTTGATCTTTAGAAATGAAAGCTTGAGAGAATGAATATCAACTTTGGTAACCTCTCAATGGAACAGTAGAAGTCACTTTTATAGGTTTCTCAAATCCACAAAACAGATTAGGTAAAAACCCTTTTGGAATCTGTGAGAAAAATCCCAACGGATAGAATCTGCGCTCGTGACAGTCGACTGTTGAAGAAACCACAGTCGACTGTTGCACAGCCAGCAAGGGTAGGTGAGAATTCATAACAGTAACTTACCACGTGGACAGTCGACTGATGAAGCAAAGACAGTCGACTGTTAAACCAACATGCGACTGTAAATCCTTCTACAGACGACTGGCCGAGAGATGGGTAAGTTGAAGGAATCTGGAAATCTTCTAAGATAATAGGACAGACGACTGAAGAGAAGAACACAGTCGACTGTAAATCAGGATAGGCAACTGTAATTCCTTAAACAGACGACTATCACAAACCCTGAAATTTTCCAGAGAGTTGTGTCAATAAATTGGCTCATGGACAGACGACTGATGCAGCATTCACAGTCGACTGATCCATTGGACACTCGACTGTAAATCCTACATAAGTCGACTGAACAGAGAATCAAAGAATTAGAGTTTTGGGCTAAAGATAGACAGACGACTGATGAACGAAACACAGTCGACTGTCACTTGGACAGGCGCCTGTGGATCGTTCAATAGTCGCATGTGCGAATTAAGACAGAGAAGCCTAAAACTATATTGTAAAAGTTTGTGCATAACAGGCGACTGTAGAACAAAACACAGTCGAATGTTTTTGAGACAGGCAACTGTAAAACGTTCAGCAGTCGACTGTTATAAACAATCCTAGCACAATCAATTAAGAAATGAATTGGAGTCTAAGGACGATTAATCTAATGAAGTCCTATGACTGAATGTAGATGTGTGTGAGTGCTCCAACAATGTTCTACTTCTAAGCTACATACTAGAAGAGATAAAAGAAAATTACATTGACGAATTCTCTCTTCTATCCATCGTATGAGCTTGAAGTCTTCATGGAGCTTCAATCAACATCTACGATCATCCAATCCATGTCATTTGCCTTCAATGAACTTCGTGAGCCATCCATTGCTAGTAGATCTTCATACTAAGCTTAGGCAATGGATTAACTGCAAAATAGGGGATTAGTCACAAGTATTTATGTTTACTCATCATTAACACCAAGTAGGGAGAAGTCCAATACTCAACAAATTTTTCACATACATAATTATTTCAACCCAATTGGACCGGGCCGGGCTGCCCGAATTTTTATCGGACCGTGCCCGGGCTGCACAGGAATGGCCCGAAGTCTTATCGGACCGTGCTGACCTGGTCCTTTAAGAAAACCGGGCAGGGCCGGCACAGCCCGATAAGACCGGGCCGGCCCGAATTGCCACCCCTAATCGTCGGGAGATAAAAGGCGCCCTGCAGAAAAAACCAACACAAAGTATGCGGTGCACGTGTGAAACCGACAAAAAGAGTGAGAAGAGTGGGTGTGTGGGTATCATCGGTTGTAAAAGAGCGAAAACACGGGGATAAAAGGTGCATGGCGGAAAAAACCCACACAAAGTATGCGGTGCATGCGCGAAACCAACAAAAGAGTGAGAAGAGAGAGAGAGAGAGAGTGTGTGTGTCGTCGGGGTGTAAAAGGGCGAAAAACACGGGGCTAAAGTGCAAAAAAACTTGGGGGCTAAGTGGGAAACGGCTAATGGAAAACCCGTAAATAGGGAAAAGACGATGGGTTATGTGGGGTCGTGCAATGTCAATCACGTAAAAATGGAGATGAGTGAGTGTGTTTTGGCAATATCAACCTTGTAATTATACTGCTGGGGGGTTAAAGTGCAAAAAAACCCGGGGTCAAAGTGTAAAAATGTGCAATGGCAAACACATAATTAATAGGATGGAGGGGCATTTTTTGGGTATTTGAAAGGGCAGTGGCAAGTACGTAAATAAATGGGCCAAGGTGGGTTTTTTGTGTGGGGGTGCCACGTGTGTGAGGGGTCATGTGACACCCTCTCCCCTTGTCACATAAGACAAATGGTGCCACATGAGACAAAGGGTGCCACATGGGACAACATAACCCCTTTGTCCCCAAAGGTGGGGCACACATCCCCCATTTGTAATAAAGACTAGAAATACCCCGTGTACATAGTGCACGATGACCCAGGTAAAAACACACACATATCATGCAGTGCTGGCACGCAACCGAAAAAGAGAGAGAAGTGTGGGTGTGGTTTGGGTATCGTCGGGGGGGTAAAAGGGGTTAAATTGCAAAAAAAAACTTAGGGGTGGCAAAGAGCATAAATCCCACACCAACCCAAAGGGGGCAAAAGGGGGAAAAGTATACGTTAAAGTGGAAAAAACACAGTGAGCCAAAGTGAAAAAAGACCGATGGCAAACCGGTAAATATATGGAAAATGGATGGTCAATGGGCTTTATGAGAAAAAGCACAGGTAAGCTTGCAATTAATGGGAATGAGGGGTGCCTTTGTTTTGGATCTCCACTCCCACATCCCAAGTTGCACCCACCCCTCACCCTCCATGTGGAGGAATTAGGTGGCATGCCCCTCCATCTGCCACATGGGACAATCCCTGTCAACTGGGTTTGTCACAGGCAGCAAAAAACTTCCTCATTTGTATAATAGATTTTTTAGGGCAATATCCCAACAATATCTTTAACGTTTGCCAAAAAAATCAAGGTCTATAACACTTTTTTGTATCACTTAGCATTTCTTTCTAGTTAAATCATCTCGTACGCTTATAATCTCAACATGAGATATCCAAAATGCCTCTGGTCCCTCTTCTTCCTTCGCTTCTACTTCAAGCTATTGCTACTACCATGCTTGCTACTGATGTCATGACGTTATTGTTGTCGCCGCTCCTCCACCAATACCTCTCTTATCCCACTCCTCTTATTCTTGTTTTTCTTCGCCTCTACCTCTTTACTAGTTTTTTTAGCCTTTTTAATGCTCTTTTTCATATTTTTTGTATGAAGCAGTTACTAGAAGAGAGTGTGAGACCCCGACTTCTTGAGGTCGGCCCCGAATCGAGATCGGCCAAGATGAGATCAATCCGGATGAGAACGACAAAGATGAGATCGGCCAAAATTTCCACCACAATAACACCTTGTGGATCTTCACCTATCAACCTAAAACACAAAGTATGCAAGAAAATAAAATAAAAAACAAACTAGAGCACACACAAGATATGAATAGCAATTACCCAAACTTTATTACGAAGTCACCAAGGCACCATACAAAGATTTAAGTCCAAACCTCTAATCCCTTACTTCTCCTTCTACAAATCTCTCACTCTTCTCTTTGTCCCTTTGTTTTAGGTTATTCCTTTCTCTACAATCCCATAAACTCCCAAACAAAAGAACATAGTTATATGGTCCTAAAAGGGTTACAACATACCCAATGACCCAAATAAACAACTAGAGTTTGGAGCCAACTATAACAATTTTCCCTTTGGTGAGAAAACTCTTCCATGCCATGAAGATCATCAAGGAGTCACATGTTGGGGAAAAATTCAAATCGCCGTAGGATCAATGCGGAAACCAACCCTAATAAACTGATCAGGAATATAGAGCTAGCAAAAATCTAACCCCAATGACCCAACAAAATTCCCAAATGACCTTGCAATAGAAAGTAGCAAACGAATCACAGCAACAAATAAATCAATCGCAGACACAGGAGAATTTACCCTGGTTCGGTTGTAAACAACCTACATCCAGCAATCCAATCCGAGACGATTCCACTAGTAGAGAGATCCAAACAATTAGGGTTACAAACTCGCTTCCTCACGCTGAGTAATAACTTGTCAACCGGAACAAGCCCTCACGAATCCACTCAAGAGGAAGAAATCAATGGAAGAAGAAGAGAAGGAAAAACCAAACCTTTCTCTCAAGAACATAAACCCTAAATCTCTCTCCAATCTCCAATGGGGTAGCAAGAGGATCTCCAAAAATCTAATTCCAAATGGAGGCTTGAGCTAATCTAAAACAATAGTTAGGTTTAAATAGAAACCCAAAACAAATCCAGAAAACCCAATCCAACCGTCGGTTTTCTGCTTGGCCCCGTGCGCTGCTCGGCCCGAGTCGGCTGTCAGCTTGGCCTGCTCGGTCGAGCTGACATGCGCTAAAATCGTCACTGGATGGAATCGAGTCGACTCGGTCGAGTACCCGAGTGTCAGTATCCCTCTTCAAACGGAATGCCCTCGGGCTGCTCGGGTAAACAGAGTCTTCATGCTGCTCGGTCGAGTAGCTTGCTGCTCGACCGAGTAGCATCCTACTCAACCGAGTCACCTAGGAAACATGCACCATGGGATTTGAATCACAAAAAATAACACTCTACCTTGATTCAAATATCATCTCCAATGACACCTGCACCTCCACGCTGCACGCCATGACCCTCTCTCTAGAATCATCATCGTCTCGGAAAATGCGCCCTCTGGCACCACCTAAGCCAACAAGGAAACCAACTCCATGCAAACCTGGAGCTTGACGGCTGGAACTGGCTTGGTAAACATGTCTGCGGGGTTCAAATCAGTTGGAATCTTCTGAAGCTCTATCTCCTTCTTCTCCAACTCAAGGAAGAAATCGCGTACCTCAATGTGCTTCGTCCTCGAACTGTATGCCTAGTGCTTTGCCAGATGAATGGTACTCTAGCTGTCACAATGCACATGTGACAAACTCTGTGGCACCCCCAAATCTCTCAGCAGACTCCTCAAATACTTGGCCTCCTTCACAGCTTCTACCGCTGCAATCAACTCGGCCTCTATGGTCAATAGCGCAACCATAGATTGTAAGACTGACCTCCACGATACTGCGTTAGTGTCCAAACTGAACACATACCCCGTGGTAGATCGCCACCAGTCTATATCACTTGCGTAGTTGCTATCGCAGTAAACAGTCAGCACCTTTCCTTCTCCTCCACCATGGAGGATCCCGACACTCGATGTGCCTCGCAGATATCTCAAAATCCACTTGATGGCCTGCCAATGCTCCTTGCTAGGATTAGCCATGTATCTGCTAACCACTCTGATGGCTTGTGCAAAATCTGGATGCGTGCAAACCATCGCATACATCAAACTTTCCACTGCACTTGCATATTGCACCTGAGACATGTAAGTATTCTCCTCATCGGTGCTTGGCGACTGACTCGCCGACAGCTGAAAATGAGCTCCCAAAAGTGTTGTCACGGGCTTCGCATTATCCATCCCAAAGCGGGCTAGTACCTTCTGAATATACCCCTTCTGTGACAATCTAAGCTCATGCTTCTTTCAATCTCAAACAATCTACATTCCAAGAATCTTCTTTGCGGGCCCCAAATCCTTCATGTCAAATTCTTGCCCTAGCTTCTTCTTTGGCTTCTTCACCTCCGATATGCTATTAGAAGCAATTAGCATGTCATCCACATAGATCAACAAATAAATTCTCAAGCCATTCTCAAGTGTGCGAACGTACACACATTGGTCCTTGATGCTCCTCTCGAAGCCTACTCCCATCATGAAGCTATCGAATCATTTGTACCACTGCCTGGGTGACTGCTTCAACCCATACAACGATTTCTTCAACCTGCACACCAAAGTCTGTTTCCCTTCATCTCTAAACCCTTCAGGCTGCTGCATATAGATTTCCTCATCAAGATCTCCATGCAGAAAGGCGGTCTTCACATCAAGTTGCTCCAACTCCATGTCCATGCTAGCACCTAGCGCCAATAACACACGAATGGACGTGTGTCGCACAACCGGTGAGAATATCTCGTTGTAGTCTTCACCCTTCCGTTGTGCAAATCCCTTGACAACCAACCTTGCCTTGTACCTGACATTGTTCCCATCTTGAGTTGAGCTTTCCTTGACCTTGTATATCCAACGACAACCAATGGCACACTTCTTGCTAGGTAACGACACTAAGTCCCAAGTGTCGTTTCAGTGAAGAGACTCCATCTCTTCCTCCATAGCTCCTTGCCATTGAGCGGCATCTCTCGAGATTATGAATCCACCATATGTCGCTGGCTCCTCGTGCTCTAGGTTGAGTGCATAAGCCACCATATCATCGAAAGAATAACCTGTATAATCCCATGCTCCAAATCTTTCTGGCACTTTCTTTACCCTCTTCGATCTCCGCATTCCATCATCACCTGCATATGTGTCAACGCATACCTGAGATGTACCGGGTGTCTGCACATGGTCCTTAGCATGGACCTCATCATCTCCCTCAACTGGAGCATCGACCATCAACTCTTTGCCTGGTCGCTGAGTGGGCTGGACCGGAAGATTAACCCTCTCTGGTGAAATCTCCTCTACAGACGTGTCATCTTTTGAGTGAGAATGCTCTGCCCTGAGCATTGCATCCTCATCAAAAGTGACATGTCGGCTCACAATCGCTTTCTGACCCTCTGGATCCCACAAACGATATCCCTTGACGTTGTGGCCATATCCAAGAAAGATACACTTTCTTTGCTCTTGGATCCAATTTGTCGCCCCTCTCGTGCACGTATGCCGGGCAACCCACAATGCGCAAGTACGCGTAATCTCCAGCTTCACCACTCCACATCTCCTCAGGGATCTTGTAGCCAATCGCTAATGAAGGAACTCTGTTCACAACGTGCACAGCAGTCGAGAGTATCTCTCCCCAGAATTCCTTCCCCAAACCGACTGAGTGCCTCAAACACCGCACTCTCTCCAACAATGTCTGTTTCATCTGCTCCACCACACCATTCGACTGCGGATCACCGGGTGTGCTAAAGTGTCTGCGGATCCCATGGAGTTTGTAGAAATTTCTAAACTCCCTCGAGGTAAACTCACCTCTATTGTCAGATCTATGCACCTTCACGTGCCTTCCGGTTTGTTTCTCCACCAAGGTCTTCCACTCTCGAAACATATTAAAAGTCTGGTCCTTTGACTTCATTAAGTACATCCAGACTTTGCGAGAGTATTCATCAATAAACAAGACAATACTTATCTCCCCCTATTGACGGCTCTGGGCACGGTCCCCACACATTTGTATGTACATAGTCAAGTGGTCCTTTTCTAGTATGCTTTCCCGTGTTAAACTGCAGCTTTGTCTTCTTACCGTATACACAGGATTCACAGAATTCTATACTCTCATTCGAGGCTTCAATTAGTTTTCTTCTTTGGAGTACATCAAGCGTTTTGTCACATGGATGACCCAAACGATAATGCCATAACTTGGCTGAATCTCTGGAAACTGTGCTCGTAGTGCTTACGTCTGCTTCACCTTCAACTGTGGTACCTTGAAGGGCATATAAGTTGCCAACCTTCTTTCCCTTCATCACAACCATGGCTTCTTTCGAAACTCGAAGTTGGTCTTTTTCAAAGACCGACTTACATTCGACATTGTCCAACACGACTATGGACATTAGGCTCTTCCGCAAATCTGGGACATGCCGCACATCGGCAAGTGTACGCACTATGCCATCATGCATCTTTATCCGAACGGTTCCAATACCCGCAGTTCTACACACTGCATTGTTCTCCATGAGGATTAAGCCTCCATCTTGCTTGGAATGGTATGTCACGAACCAGCTCTTATGAGGAGTCATATGATACGAGCATCCACTGTCCATGAGCCATGCCATATTGGCATCACCTGCAATCCTTACAGCAAAAATCTCGGTATCTCTATCTTCATCATGAACCTGCTCACCATCAATCCCTAAAGATGCCAAACCAGAATCCTTCTTGGTTTCCTTTCCTTTCTTCCTATTCTTAATAGGACAATGGATCGAATAATGACCCTTCTTGTGGTAATTGTAGCATGTGATGTTCGCAAACCTATCCTACGAGTGTCTCGACTTGGAGCGGTCAGTATTCTTCTTGAAGCCTCCTCTCCTTTCCTGTCGACCCCTCACATGCAATGCCTCCTCACGGTTACTCACATGATCTCTACCTTGAACCTTACCACATAGTTGCTCCGTGTGAAGCGTCGCCTTCACCTCTTCAACTGTGAGAGTAGTCCGGTTGTAAATCATCGACCGACCAAACTGATTATACTCTTCAGGCAATGAGCGCAACAAGATAACTGCTTGCTGCTCATCTTCAATCTTCACATCCATACTATGCAACTCTAGCACAATCCTGTCCAACTCATCCATGTGATCCTTCACCGCTGAAACAGACTTCATCTTGAGAGTATATAGCTGCTGAAGCAAATATAGGCGACTCGTGAAGTATTTCTTCATATATAGTCCCTCAAGATTCTTCCACATATCAGATGTCGTCGCCTCATCCAGGACTTCCCTCAGAACATTATCTGATAACAACAACTGAACCGCGCTGTACGCCTTCCTCTCCATCTCCGCTCTAGTGGATGCAGTCACCTCCTTATCGATATTCGAGACATCGAATACGATCTGGTAACACCTCGTCTGCATAAGAACATTCTTCACCTTCGTCTGCCAAATCTGAAATCATTATGGCTGGTGAACTTCTCAATGTTCAATGTTGCTAAAGAAACCATCTTTCCTTCGCCACTAACTTCCGTTGCAATAAAACCACAAGCTCTGATACCACTTGGGGAAAAATCCAAATCGCCTTGGGATCAATGCGGAAACCAATCCTAATAAACTGATCATGAATATAGAGCTAGCAAAAATCTAATTCCAATGATCCAACAAAATTCCCAAATGACCTTGCAATAGAAAGTAACAAACGAATCACAGCAACAAATAAATCAATCGCAGACACAAGAGAATTTACCCTTGTTCGGTTGTAAACAACCTACATCCAGCAATCCAATCCGAGACGATTCCACTAGTAGAGAGATCCAAACAATTATGGTTACAAACTCGCTTCCTCACGCGTGAGTAATAACTTGTCAAACGGAACAAGCCCTCACGAATCCACTCAAGAGGAAGAAATCAATGGAAGAAGAAGAGAAGGAAAAACCAAACCTTTCTCTCAAGAACACAAACCCTAAATCTCTCTCCAATCTCTAATGGGATAGCAAGAGGCTCTCCAAAACTCTAATAATCCAAATGGAGGCTTGACCTAATCTAAAACAATAGTTAGGTTTACATAGAAACCCAAAACAAATCCAAAAAACCCAATCCAACCGTCGATTTTCTGCTTGGCCCCGCGCGCTGCTCGCCCGAGTCAGTTGCCAGCTCGGCTTGCTCGGTCGAGCTGACATGCCCTAAAATCTTCGCTGGGTGGAGTCGAGTCGACTCGGTCGAGTAGCATAGCTACTCGGCCAGTATCCCTCTTCAAACGGAATGCCATCGGGCGGCTCGGGCAAACAGAGTCTTCATGCTGCTCGGTCGAGTAGCTTGCTGCTCGACCGAGTAGCCTCCTACTCGATCGAGTCACCTGGAAAACCTGCACCATGGGATTTGAATCACAAAAAACAACATCACAGATACCTCAACCATGGTGAGTGCAACCACCCACCACAATCACACATCCATCCTCATTAGGAAAGGTGCTCCTTCACATCTTTAACACATAGAGATGTTTAGCAAGTCTATGCAATGCCTAAACTTCTCTTTTGTCACTGACTTGGTAAATAGATCTGTCGCATTCTCTTCGGTTTGCACTTTCTCGATAAATATTTTACTATCCTCGACCGAATCACTAACTTTATGATACATCACCGCAATGTGTTTTGTTCTTGCATGATAGATATGATTCTTGGCCAAGAAAATTGCACTTTGACTATCTGAATATAGTTGAATGTTTTACTGTTCCAACCCAAGTTCATTTACCAATCATATCAACCAAATAGCTTCCTTAGAAGCCTCTGTAATTGCCATGTATTCCACCTCTGTTGTAGATAATTTTTCGTGGATTATAGCACCAACCACCACCAAATAGAACAATTAGCAAGTGTAAAGATATACCCAATAATAGATCTCCTCTTGTCAAGATCCCCCGTATAATCCACATCATCATATCCAACTACAACATTTGAGTCATCTTTCTTCTCAAAGATAATACCCAACTCCTTGGTGCCTTTCAAATATCTCAAAATCCCCTTCACCGCATTCTAATTCTCTTTACCCAGATATGACATGTATTTGCAAACTACACCAACCGTTTGGGCTATGTCTCGCATTGTGCATTTCATGTCATACATCAAACATCTTACAACATTTGTGTACAGTACTACTTTGACATTGCATGTTGCTCAAAACAAAATGAGAAGCAAGTGGTGTGGAGACCGGTTTTGTATCTTTCATGTCATACCTCTCCACAACTTTTAAGACATATATACCGCTTTTGTGATAACCATAACTTTCTAGTATCTCTTTATCTTTTTATCTCTGTTGACGGCTAGGTTCCAACTTCCAGTAAATATGGGCCGACGAGGACGCCTTCGTTGAGTTGACCCTTCGCCGGCTGAGAAGTGGGACCTATGAAAGAGAGACTCCGGGTCAAGGTAAGCTAGGACTGAACTCCTCGGATAGAGGTTGACATAGCTTCGAGACATCTTCATGGATCTACACCATAAGAAAATCGTCAGGGGGTCGGGGCTGGGGCCCGAACATATCCCCTCCGGTGCTCAAGTCAGTTGATGACTCAATAACCCATGAAAAGGTAAGGTGGAAAATAAAATATAATGTTGATCATAGTTTGATACTTAGTGCAACACCACTAAGTGCAAATGCCGGTATATCTCCTTTCATTTTGTGGGAATGCATGCATTAGCCCCAAGTATTGGTGATATTTGCATTTATGCCCAACATGTTTTGCATTTATACCCAAGAATGACATGTTTCCAATTTTGGCATGAAAAAGGGTTTGTTTGTGCATTGCACACTTGTGATTTATAAACCAAAGAAGAGGGCATTTATAGGGAAAGTAGGGGATGGCATAACATTGTAAAATACCAACCAAAATTGGAGGGCAAACGTAAAAGGTGATTTGTGTACATGAGTGTGTAAAGAAAGAGACTTCTAAATTCTTCCCAACTCCTCTAAACTCTTCCAAATCCCTCCAAACTCTTCGTAATCATATCTTTCCCTTTCTTTTTCAAAAAAAAACAACCCACAAAACCCCCCTTGGGTCGTGACTTTTAGGGAGAAAAAGGAAAAAAACAAAGAAAAGAGAAGAGAGAAAGAGAAGAAGAGGAAGAAGCTTAAGGAGGAGGGGAAAAAGACGGAATAAGGAAGAACAAGAGTAGGTTTTCTCACACATCTCCAACATAAGGTATGATCTCTAACACTTCTATGAACTCCTCTAAGGGTGTATGGTACATGAATGCATGATGTATTAAATTAATCATTATTTAATGGCATTAGTTCTCTACCTTGAAGTTGCTAGATTTTGAGGCAGATTTCCATGCTCTCTATTTTGACTAAATTTCTTAAACTAGAAATGAGATTAGTCTGAAAATTTTACTTGGTGCATGTAATTTTACTTAAACTAGAAATGAGATTAGTCTGAAATTTCTTAAACTAGAAATGAGATTAGTCTGAAATGAGATTAAACTAGAAATGAGATTAGTCTAAAAATTTTGAGGCAGATTTCCATGCTCTCTATTTTGACTAAATTTTGAGGCAGATTTTGAGGCAGATTTCCATTCTCTCTATTTTGAGGTAGATTTCCATGCTAAACTGTAATTTTGAGGTAGATTTCCATGCTCTCTATTTTGACTAAATTTCTTAAACTAGAAATGAGATTAGTCTGAAAATTTTACAAGGTTCATGTAATTTCTTAAACTAGAAATGAGATTAGGTACATTGTGGAGTTTTATTGGTAGAAAATAAAGTACTGATTCAAACTTCATAAAAATTGATATCTGAGACCCTAACACCTATATCTACAACTTTCATTTGTATAAATGTGACAAGTTCAGTACAAAATTTTGATGATTTCTGCCCATTAGTGTGACTGTTTGTGCATTTCCAGGAAGCTGAATTGGTTTAAGTGATGCTTCAACTATGTGCTTAGGTTAATATTGTTTCTATTATGCATGTGACACTTAGTAGCTTGCTTAGTCCCCTCGTAATTGCATATTGAGAATATGGTTTTATTTATAGTTTCATGTTAATATATTGTTTACATGATATGTGACTATTAGTCCTTTTTCCATGGTGCATGTAATTTTGCTTATAGATAAATGGTTATTGAATCGTGGTTATGGCTAAGAGGAAGTGGTGAATTGGAAAGATGACATGAGAATGAAAGTCGTACTTGGATGGTAATGGTGCAAGTTGAGAATTGGTTTATGTTTCGTATGACGTATTCACTCAAGTTATGACAATTGCTGTAAAGCAAACCCGAGATATCTCTTTCCACTTTTAAGTGGGTGAGCACCCTAGGGAGGAGTGGGGGAAACCAAAGTGTTGGGTAGACATAATGGACTGGACTTGTTGGGTTAATTTCACTTGCACTCCTGACGGGCTAGCGCAGAGTCCTAGCGGGGAGTGGACAGAGTTGTTTTACCATAGGCTCATGAGGGCTAACACGGCAGGGAGTCCTAGTTTTCCACCCACCTTACTAGGTGAGGTCAAGCCCCTTATGTCGTACTTGACACCTAGGTTTCCAAACAATAAATAACTAAAGTTATAACAAATATTACTCGCTGTGTTTGTTGCTTTGTTGTGTCTGTTGACTGTGGTGACCGACACCATACACCTTTAGAAAAAATCCATAGTGTAGTTGAGTTTCATACTGGGCACGCTATGCCGTGTCCACCTTCTCCACAGGTACAGGTCAGGTGACTGCAGGACTTCATCCGAAGCAGAAGCTCCAAGAGGACGACGCTTCTCAGCCAAGTACCTCGGGTTAGCTAGGCAGAGAGTGGGGATGATGTGGGCTTTTGGGACACTGGGGTGGGGTGAGAGGAGTTGTAGATACTTTTGTACCCCCAACCCTTTGTACCCCTAGTGATGACAGTTGTACTTTTGCTTGTACAGTTCTGTGTTGATGATGTTCGTCGCTATTTTGTGTGTGTGTGTGTGGTTATTGTCGCTCCCGCTGGTTGTCCACCGATGTATTGTTAGTACTTACTTTCTATCTGTGTTGGAGCACTTACGTTTCTGAGTTCTATTTCAGCTCGTTAGTTTTTTTGTTGTATATGGTTTCCTAGCTATTGCAGTGGCCTGTGTTCCTAAAGGTGAACACATTACGCTTGGTACCTTGTACCGCGGCCCGTCACTCCCTGTTTTCCCGTATTTTGGAGGATGGGACGTGACACTTAGCCTTCCTTCGGATCTGGCCCCCCTTTTACATTGGTCTATGGAGTATTTATCACCTCTCTCTCCTTGCCTTGTAACTTCCCACTCATGAAGTGGACCCAATGGCGTAACCGCCATAATTAATCTAGCCTTTAATTGCATAATTCATGGCTATTAATGTGGGCCATGATAGAGTTGTTGTTGGACGCAACGATCTAGAAACTCTAGTTTGATGATAACAAACGTGTGCAAACTATTTAACGTGTGTGCTAAGTGTGTTTCATGAATGACAAAGTCGCTATTCTAAGCGTTGGAGGAATTGCTATCCACATAGCTAATGGACTTGGTCAAAGAGCTATATACAAAGTAATTTGACTTGGTCAACATGGAGAAAGATGGAATCAATTTGGGATTTGTTCAAATTAATTATGAAGATTTGTTGCTACCCAAATCCTATTCAAATCCCACATCCATTGCAACCTGTTGGGTTTTGGCAGACCCTCAGAGCTCGGATCTGTGTCCGTCCTAAGTCGGACGGACCACATAGGCATAAAAGCAGCGGAAAAACAAAACTTTAAAACATAAGCTAGCTAAACAATTTAGCTACGCTCTGAGGGAGCCAGAACCTAGCCCGATCTATGCCAACTTGGGGTGGATCTGATCACCCCAAGAGGGATCTATTCTATAGCGACAAAAATAAATCTACACTAAAATTGCTTAACCACATACCCGGAATCTTGGCCCTGGAGCAGGCAAGATGTACCACACCATCTTCTGATGCTCCTCGTAGCTGAGCCGCCTTGACTCGATCCGCCCGAGCCGCCTCGCACCCTCGGATCGATCTGCCCGAGCCGACTTCCGCATCCAAGCCGATCACACGCGGTAGAAAGTTTCACTTGAATAGACCCACGTCTTAGATGTCTGGATCCAAATCCAAACCCCCTTCGTAGTCTTACTAGGATTAGTCCGGAGAATAGGAAGGAGAGAGAGAGAGAGAGAATAGTTTTAGTCGAAGATCGAGCTAGCTCAAAAATCTGTAGCTAGTCGATCAAGGACTTGGTGCATTTTTCAACGAAGAGAGTGCACCCCTATTTATATAGGGAGTCGGCACTCACTCTTTCGTTGTGAGCAATGTGGGACTTCTGCAAATTGAAGAGAATTCAATTTAAGCTAATTAAGCTTAATTGAAGTTTTAGTGAGCTTTTCATAAAAGCAAACTTCAACAAATTAATTCTCCTCACTCATTAAACGTTAGACACCAAACAAGATATCAATGCGAAGGGATTTGAATGGTGAACACGTAGGAACCAACGACGATGAATTTCGACTTCGTTTGACCCCTCAAACAATTGCCCAAAGATGGGCAAAAATTCAATTTTCGTAGCCGTCCTTTTGGGGTTTCAAAAAACCCTAAAAATCACTTAAGTTGCGAGCGCGCCTGCCCAAGGCAAGGGGTGGGCCGCACGCCCGCTAGACAGCGGGCGTGCGTCCGCTGCTGCAGCAGGCCTGCGCCAGCTGCAAGCAGTGGGCGCCAGCCCGCTGTGCAGCGGGCCGCTCCCGCTGCAGCCAGCGGGCGCCTGCCCGCTGCAGCCAGCGGGCTGCACCCACTGCTACAGCGGGCGCCCGCTCGCTGCAGCCAGCGGGCCATGCCCGCTGCTACAGCGGGCCGCACCCACTGTACAGCGGGCTGCAATCAGCGGGATGCGCCTGTTTGCTCTTGCAGATGGGCTTGTTAGCACAGTGGGTCTAACCCACTTTGCCTTGGTCGGTTTTTGCGTTTCTGGGCTCGTTTGAGCTCTGATTTGGACGCGGTTTGAACCCGTGTTTAGACCGGGATGATCCGTCAGCCAGGTAACCCTTTCCTATATATTTGTTCCTACTAAATTTGTCGTAACCAATTTACGACACGTTTAATCTTTTGCTTGCATCTAATGCAATATTGTCCCTATTGCATCTACGACTAATTTTCACAACTAGCTTTGTGAATGTCAACTATTCAATTCATCAGATGAATATCTCTCCTTTAATCTTCCTATTACTAAGACACGAACGCTACTCGGTGTGAGACCCTACAGCCTGACCTTACTACAGGTTGGGGCTCGGAACCCCTAGACGACGATCACCACGAGTAGTAGCTGTCGTCCCTGTTTCAGAATCATCATAACGTGATCGACCCATTGACTAAAGCATCGCTGGGTTTACATTGGCTGTGTCAGTGATGAATGCCATTAGCTATAGTCCCTTCGTCAAGATTGTGTCCCAGTTGGCCTAGGGTATGGTTTATTGTCAACCCTATTAGACAACATTGGTCAGTATACGACGGTCTTTGTTGTATTCACATTGTACTTCTTACAACGTACACAGACCGAGGATTAACACAAAGACCGTACTGAGCCTGTGACACTAACTTCCCTTTAACGAAGTGACGAATCCCATCTTAGTCATCTACTTGCCTCGAGAGCTTCGGGTGCAACCCAACCTAAGATCTTTCAGCAGGCTTAGCCTTGAAGTTAGATCATAGGTCTAAGCTACACGGTTCACTCAAGGTTCGTACAAATGACTTCAGGTCATAAGGACCAGCTTACATATCATCACCCTAGAGTTATTATAGACAGTTTAGTTAAAGTTAACCATTTAATAACTCTAAGTTGGTCATTCAGCGAACTCATTCTCCAATGAGCACATGTGTCTCGTCTCCGACTTCGCCATGTCGAATGACTATGAGATCATCATTACCTAAGGTAAGACAAAGACGCAATGGTCTATCCGATGTGTCGATATCCAGTGCTCGACACATCTACGACCACGAACTGTTTAAGACTTAAGTTTCTATTCGGTCGCTTACTACTCATAATCGAGATCTTATCTAGATACGTAAGGACCTAACTATAAGTCTATGGACATTATCTAAGTGTATTTATACAAACGATTTCACACTTAGGATAATGAATACCATATTCAGTATGAACAAGATGTACACTTAGGATAAATCACCTCATGGGCATATATTCTCTTACATCCCCCACTTGCACTTAGGCTATTTATTTCGATATCTCATACCGTTATAGCATATCAGTCACTTTGACATTTATATGACAAACCTAAGAATGGATTTACTAACGAGTATTTATAAAGCATTTTAATGGATTTATTTATTCATCTCTTGATCACACAGGGTTGATCCTTTGAAAAATGATCTGGATCAATTTTTCCTTTCTTTGTATAGCTAACAATTAGCGTAAACAATCTTGATGTAGGGTCTTAAGATTTCTATAAGTCAGTCTCAGCTCATTCCAACTTTCTGGTGTCAAGTACAAACAGGACACCCAAAGTCTCTATATATTCGATTAAATCAAAACAATTTTGATTCAATGTTTTATATAGATGATTCAAAGTAATTTGGAAATCCTTTTTACTTAGTCCGAGAAACCGAAACTAAGTATACGAGCTAGCTCCCACTGACTTTAAGAACTATCCGGTTAAGTACTTCAATATTATATCTAAATCATATTTAGATTTATATATGAAGACATAACCATTTAATGAGTGCTTTTGATGGAATGTACTGGTGTCAGGTTTGGTTTGACGAATAAGTCAAGTCAAGATCGGTTTTAAGGAATCTTGACATTTGACTCACTCAGTCAAACATCCTACACTGTACTTATCCTTTAACCACATTTAATATTAAATCTTTAATAACCAAATGTAGTTTATCAAGAATTGATCTTAATATGCGTATAATTGTGATTGCACACAATTTATACGCTCCTGGAACTTTTAACTAGCTATAACATTAAGTCGGCTCCAAAACAATCAAAATATTTTGAAGCTCTGCATCGTAGTTCGAGAATTTTGTGCAACCAACTCAGAAAGCCACATTCACAGAATTTTTAAGCCAATCTCAATCAAAACTCAATTTCAACAGAAAACATAATTTCCGAGACATTCATTCAAAAACAACGGATTCATAAAGATGAACCGTAATATGTTTATCAAATAAACTTTGAGTGTAGAACACTCAATCATTGTTTTCAACTTTAAGGAATGATACAATTTATTCAACTAAGAAAATGAGTATCAGCTCCTTCTTCATGTCCCTCGAAGTCTTCGCACGGCCCTAGCAGCAATGATTGCTCAGTTGCCGACCGTCCTCCGAACTTCTTCCAATCCTTCGCTTTATTTCAGCCACTTGTATACATTACACAGATGTCTTAGTATCTCATACTTAGTGATTGGAAATAATTATGTTTCGTTGAATTTAATTGATTGTACCTGAGGCAGAGGCATCAGAATGCCACTTCTTCTTCTCTGCAAGATAGATCTTGCAGTTCCTCTTCCAATGCCCAATCTTATGGCAATGGAAGCACTCGGACTTTGACGGGGCCCCTTTGTTCTTTTTCTTCCCTTTCTTTTCCTTCGCAGGTTACGGGACCTGCCTCTTATTACCATTGCCTTTCGGTTGGTCAGAAGAAGCAGAGCCAACAACCAGTGCAGTCGGTTGTAATGCCGTGGTAGCTACTGCACAAGTACTAGAGGGGGGGTGAATAGTACTTTAAAATAATCAAGAGAATAATTCCTAATTATTGTGCAATCACAAACAACTATGCGGAATAAATAATAACAACAAGAAGAATGCAACGCAAACAAGCGATGTAATGGGTTCGGATCCACCCAAGTCTCCCCGACTTGTTCCAGGCGATCCTACGTCCCAGACACCCGGATCCCCTCCGGCTACTTGAGTTAGAATCCACTAACTCAAGCTTACACTAAAAACTTCTTGTAGAAACTACTACAAGATCAAATCATACAACAATCGAAACGTGACTCCCACAAACCGGGATCACGATCTTCTCTCACAAACCGAGAGATAAACTCAAATATCAAATATAATGAAATATAGAACTCTTACCACAAAATCCTATGCCTTGAGAAAAACTTACAGATTTAGGGCAAGAGAGGATTTTGAGGAAGAGAGATCACGAAACCCTAGCACCACCAAGATGAGCAGCAAGAGATGGCTATGGTGAAGATGGTGGTCATAATTCAAGCTCTCAGCTGGATGAGTTCACAAGGTTTGAAAATCTCTCTTGAGAAGTTAGGGCACAAAGAGAGAGAGAGAGAGAGAGAGAGAGAGAGAGAGAGATTTTTGTGAAAGAGAGAGGTTAGAAATTGATAGTTGAATCCTCTTCTCTTAGATCTCAAATGCCTCTGATAATAGCCCTTATTTTCTTATTTGAAACGAAACAAACTTATATAGAAAGAGTCAAAAGAGATCAGAAAAAATCGTGGCATTAAATGCCCAACGGTCATAAAATAAAAGCAGCTTAATCGGTCTAAGAAGGATCACTGACCGATTAGTTTGGGAACTAGTCGGTCGGTGAACCTTCTTGGACCGACTAGATGGTTGACAGGGAATATAGTGGAATAAGGAGGGAGAACTAGTCGGTCTAAGAAGAAACACCAACCGACTAGTTGGACAACTAGTCGGTCGGTGAACATTCTTGGACTGACTAATTGGTCAACAGTAAATGGCTGAAATAAACAAGGATGGCTAGTCGGTTCAAGAAGGATTTCCAACCGACTAGATTGTCATCTAGTCGGTTGGTTCCTCTTCTTGAACCAACTAAGATGCATATGAAGCCATGAAAAGAAGCGATAAGCTACGGGAAACTTTCTAATGGCTTCTAAGGCAATCCTAGAGATAAGATATGAGAGTTATGAAGATTACTAGGTAAGTACTACTCAAGGCTTAACATTCTATGAGATGAAGCTAGAAGACAATATAAATAACATGACAAACCGTCTTCAAAGCTTCAACATGGAGAATCTGAATCCCTTGACTTCATTAATAACTCCTTAAGCTTCAACGAAGCTTCAGGCACAACGATCACGCGCTCTAAGGAAGTCTTAGGACGTCGCTTGAGATGTACAAAGTAATTTGGCGACGATCTCCATAACCGCGCTCAAAGAGAATTAGTACATGATATTTATGTTTGTTCATCATCAAAACCAACTCAGGGGGATCAATACTTAACATCAGTTTCTTCTCAATCTCCTCAAACTGCCTAAGCATATTAAGGAGACCAGGAATATCCGTTTCAATACTGTTCATTATAAAACCAGTAATGAAAGGCTTGAAGGTTGGGGTTAAAGACTTAAAGATAATGTCCACGAACATCTCATTGTCCAGGACAAAACCCAACTGGGCTGCGTCTTCCACGTACCCGATCATCTTGATGACATGATCTTGTACGGGCCATGTCTCCATCTTTGTGCCCCAGAGGTTGCTGGTGGCTTCGAACTTGGCAGCTCGAGACCGCTTGCCGTATAACTCTTGTGCATTCAGAAGCATACTTTGAACATCTATATGTTCATGCTTCCTCTGTAGTTCGTTACTCATCGAAGCCAGAGTAAGGCACCTGGCCTTCTCTACATCCCTCTGGTATACCTTATAGGCTTCCTTTTCCTCGAAGGTCGCATCGTCTTCAGGCTTCTCCGGAGCGTCCTCAAACAGCACGTATCCGATCCCGGCTAGAGAAAGGATCAACTTAATGTTCCTAAGCCAGTCTTTATAGTTCGTTCCATCTAGCACGTTCTTCTCAACCATATATCTAAGACCCGAATCCATTCTGCAATTTTATAGATACTTTAGTCAGTATATGTTCGTAGTATAGTTTTAATAAAACTATATTCTCACACTAAATTTATTAAGCTATAATAATAAACAGTTTATTATATAATAATATTTGTGAGAGAGGGATCCGACTACTGATCGCTCCGGGACGTATCCCTAAAGAACGGTTGTAGTTTTACCGCAAGTGCACGATGTAGCAGCGAGCGGGATATCGAACACAGGGAGGACGAATGACCGTGCTTGTTCCAATCACCCTGGCTATTCAAGAAGAAAGATTTGCCTTTGGTGATCTTGTCACAATCATCAGACAAAGTGCGGAAATATCGAATCAAATAAAGAACGCCTAGGGAATGGGGAATCCCCGCTACTCACCGTATCTCATAAATGTGGTTCGTCAGTACCAAAATTGCTAGATTGAGATTTTGGATGAACTAGTTGCAACTGAATGTAGAACTAAGCTCACGCTCTCGTGCTGTTGCCGGTCTATAGCTATCCTAGGTTTGGGTCCAATCTCTTGCAAACCCTAGCCTAGGAAAGCTAGCATTAGGATCAACATCATCGTCCAATCGCGCACCGAGCCCAATCTCTTGCAAACTCGGCTCGCGATCTAGATTGGGATAGTTCCTACCCGTCCAATCTCTTGCAAACGGGTATTGGCTCGGAATTGCAACCGAAAACCCTAGTATCGGTCCAATCTCTTGCAAACCGATACTACGGAAATTCGATTCCAACCCAATTCGGATTTCTAGGGTTTCCTATCGAATCGGGATCCAATCTCTTGCAAATCCCGATCGGTATGAACTCCTAGTTAACCGTAGTAAATTGATCCCAATCTAATCCCTAGAGATCGATTCTAGCTAAATTTCTACTAATTCATCACAAATATGAAGTTGGGCTTGTAGGGTTCATCCCCACGCCCCAAGACGTGGCGACTACTCACAATTCATAGCAAGATCACAAAAATAATCAATGAAATAAGCAATAGAATTCATCACAATATTGAGATATGCAATAAAAATAGAATTTTTGGGGAAGAGAAAGACAAACCAATAGAGTTCTTCAATTAATCCAACAAAAATCAAACTTTTTCTCCTCTCCAATCTCAAGAATAAAACTAAAAAGGCTAATCTAAAAAGCTGCAAAAAATCTAAGGAGAAGCTCTCCAAAACTAGGGTAAAAACAGGGGTTAAATAGCCCCCAAAATCGTCCAAAAACTGTGACCAAAATACCCCTGCGCAGCCTGTTTTCCGCAATTTTCGCTACAGGCAGCGCGTCGCACTCGGCCGAGTGACAAAAGTCGCTCGGCCGAGTGAGAAACCCTGTAATTTTCCAGTAAGTCGGGGCCTTCAGGGGTCTCTACTTCGGGGGCGGCTCGGCCGAGTGAGTTGTCGTCACTCGGCCGATGGCTTCATTGTACTCGGGCGGACAGGATTCTCCACTCGGCCGAGTGGGTCTTCTGAAGCTCAGGCAGCCGAAAAACAGAAACTTGGAGATTTTTGAAGGGCTTCGTCTGGGCGCCACTCGGGCGGACGTGGTCTCTTCACTCGGCCGATGTGGTCTCCGTCGCTCGGCCGAGTGCACATAGGAATCGTGTCTGCTCTGGTCGGCCGAGCGGTGTCTCTCTAGTCGGCCGAGTGGGTCCTCCACTCAGCCGAGTGGGACACTGAACATGCCCAATCTACTTATTTTGGCCTCCTCGTCGCTCCTGCGACGTCCGTTCTTCTTCCGCTCCTCTCCAACAGCAAAATACCCCTCGGGGAGGTCGTCGGTGACCCTCTGGAGTAAGCGCATCTCGAGATCACTCCAAATCGCGCCAAATCACCTGAAATGCGACAAAAACAACAAATCGTGAAAAGCATCGCAATATCGTCGATATATCGTGAAAAACATGATTTGGGCGATCTAAATGGCATGCAAAAATGCGGGAAAAAGGTGTAAAATAAGGAGTGATCAACTACCTTGAGTCTGACAACCTTGAGTGTGTCTCAACAAGTTATCCGACTCTGCAGTCGGTAGACGAACTCGTCGTCAATCATATTAAAAATGATTCCCTATCGATTTTACCCCAAGTCATTTGTGATCATGAGTGTGCTCATCCGGATTCACAATGGCTAGCCTAGTCGGACCCTTGTTTTCATGTCTAGCCTGACTTGCCCCGCCGCTCGATGTATGCATGATACGTCGGTTTGGGTCAGGTCTTAGACTACATTCTTGGTTAGACTTATACCTGTGCTCGGTGGATGAGACATCGGTTTTGGTCAGGTCAAGATGTATATCAAGAAATCGGTTCCTATAAGATTGACATGTCACGGCTTGAGTGTAGCTCAACAACCGTAACACATTTCTTACAGTTGCCAACTCCTAAAACAAGGAGGGCTACGATTTATCTTGAACAAGATTATTATCGTTTTTGACTTAGGTATAGTTGATGGACTTACACAGTCATGAATCGACTCCTTGCGGTCCAGCGGACGCGACCAGGGAATTGACTAAGCCAGGACCACCCGGCCCCTAGACTAGCTAGGGTGGTCCAGTAAACTTAGCCAAGCACATTGACCAACATCATGATCCATTGAAGGAGTTTCATTAATTCTATGTTTGTCCAACAACTAAGTGGCTTTTAATTAAAACTAGTTAATCCTTATCAACTAGTGGATCCTAAAATTCGAAATTTTATGGATTGGTTGAACAATTTTTATTGAGTCCTTATCAACTATAAGGTTCATTCGTTCAACTATGCTACCCCAATCTAATTAAGATTTTAATAACAACATTTATTCAAAATTAGTCTTTTATGAAAATCATCATATAAACGATTTATAATTTTCAATCAAAAGTGTTACGACTATTTTGACCGGGCCCGGAGGGGCCAAGTCTACTACGGCCTTGGGACCCCGGCCCAAGGATATTACGGGCGGGCCGCGCTTCTCCACCCAAGACGAAGGCCCAAGGGACTGCCCACTTCCATAGTGGAGGAAATCGGGGCCCAAATCAAGGAAACATTCACCAAATATGGCAACCGCCAGGTGCCATCACTCTCGCCAATAACGGCCCGACTTAAATGGCCATCACTCCAGCCATCATGGCTCACCAAACATGGCAACCGCCTTCATGGCATTCATCTCTCCATAAAGCGTGGCGATTATTGGGGTCAACATGCCCCATGAGCATGCCCTCATCATGGCCCATTACTAGGGGACTCCCATATATGAAGAGGGAGGCGACATCACCACCTGGGGGGGATCTGGACGATCTACAACGGAGGTATCACAAACTCCATTTTACACCTTCTTCCACCTTTACATATTTCTCCTCTATAGCTCGGCTCGAGGATCGGGGCTTGGTCTCTCCATGAACCGATCCCGATCCCACCGAGCATCCCTAAGACTAAATCTGACTTTGGCATCGGAGGGGATTCGGTCGGAACCAAGGTCCGACCCCCCTGACGAGCTCCTTCGTCCATTCAGGTCCAGGAGATCCTGCGGCGCCGAGGCTACCCCTTAGCGTCATCACACCGGAGCCGAGCGCCCTCGTCCTCGAGCCCGTTCGTCTCCACCACCAGAAGATAGTCGCTCTGTCGAGGCCACCCCTTGGCTAGCCGACGCGAAGATCCGTGCGTCCCCTCACCGAGCGACCCTGCCTTCAACCGATCACGGAAGTTGTCATCCCGCCGAGGCTACCCCTCGGCCCGCCAGAGAACAGAACCGCACCTTTCCACTCAAGCGAACGCGCCATCGACCGGCCACCCGGGTCATCTCCGTCTCACGTGGCTACCACGACAACACGGGGGTCCCGCGTGACCCCTTTGACCGCGTTGACCATGTACCCTCCATACTATCGATTTGTGGGTGAAAAACACCCGTAAACATCTGGCGCCGTCTGTGGGAACGAGTCAACATCCACGTCACCAACCACACCGACCATCGCTCGTTCCACTAATCAAAATCTATCGCTCGCCCTCCCTTGATGATCGCCCTCGGCGGATTCTCCAACACCCCTCACCGATGGAATCTGAGAAGGCACCCACGCCCCCTAGGGCTGCCCAAGGAAGTAGGCAATGTCGACGAAGACTGCAAGAACGGTTCGGGCTTCGGGTTTACCGATCCTTTATTCGAGAGTTCCAAAGCGCTCCAGCTAAAATCGAACACACTCGTCATTCCTCCTACACATCGAGGATGAGCCCCCTCTATGGTTGAAACTGGACCGTTCCCAATCTCCACCTTCTCGCCATCTCGAGAGCTCGACCCAGATATGGCCGCGCCGAATCCCCAATCGGAATGAGTAATCGAAGGCCCAACCAATCGATTCAGATCTCAGGGATCTCCTCCGGTCAAACCCGACAACGCAGGCAAACTGGCAGCGGTGGCCACCTCCGGACCCTTATCCAGGGACGAACTATGCTC
The DNA here is from genome assembly GCA_030789695.1 of Scilla litardierei. Taxonomy (NCBI): domain Eukaryota; kingdom Viridiplantae; phylum Streptophyta; class Magnoliopsida; order Asparagales; family Asparagaceae; genus Scilla; species Scilla litardierei. The sequence continues at coordinate 748,078 of JAULAV010009852.1, forward strand.
AGACAATCTTGGCTGACATGGGAGCGAAGCTAATGGGGAGATCGAGGAATGTCTGGACCAGAATAGGCTTGAGGAGATGGGCGAGTATCCCCGCTAGGCCCGCCTTCAACGCCTTGTCAAGTGCCGGCGGTGGGGGCCAGAGCCCGTTGGTCCCCGGGACCACAATCTGATGCTGCGTCGGGCTAGCGTTCGCCGGCTCCTTCATCTTGCCCGTTGCCTTCGGACGGATCGAACCCATCGGCAGATCCCCGTCGTTGCCATCAAGTCGCTGCCATAAATTTCTTTTATCGATCGCGCATTCAGTGCCGCTTGACTTGATGAATTAAGGAGGGACAACCCCCCACTTTTCCTCCTTCGATTTATCCTTCACCATTGATTAAGATTAATATAATTATTGATGGTCACCCAATTAAGGAAAGGCTGACCCATTTTTGTTGGAGAAATGCAGCCATGGAAGACGGGAAGGAACACATGGTATCTTCTTGATGGAGTCCAAATAGGCCCCCAGTTATCGTTGCTCTGTTAAACCAGCCTGACGTGGTGCCCTGAAGGCGTGGGGATTTTCTGGATGAGTTTTGAGACCGATTCCCCTCCGAGCTCTCCTCCTCCCACCGATCGCAAGCTCACCGTCGAGGTGATCGATGCCCGGAACCTGATCCCCAAGGACGGGCAGGGCACCTCCAGCCCCTACATCATCGTCGAGTTCGACGGCCAGCGCAAGCACACCCGTACCAGGCCCCGCGACCTCAACCCCCAATGGGACGGGCGCCTCGAGTTCCACGTCTCCTACCCCTCCATCGTGGACGCCGAGGAGCTCGATGTCGAGGTCCACCATGACAAGCGCATGGGCTCCACCCCCGATGGCGCCTGCAAGAACCATTTCCTCGGCCGTGTCAAGATCTACGGCTCCCAGTTCGCCCGCCGGGGCGAGGAGGGGCTCATCTATTTCCCCTTGGAGAAGCGAAGCTTGCTGAGCTGGATTCGCGACGAGATTGGCCTTAAGATCTATTAATACGACGAGCCAATTGAGAGTCTGGCCGATCGAGCCGCTCCGAGTGAAGAGAAGAAGCCGGAGCAGTCACCGCTGCATCCATCGGAAGAACAGCCGACGGTGGAGACTCAAACACTGGCCCCGCCGCCGGTCTACGTTGTGGTTGACGAGGATGCGCCGCCACCTCCGGCGGAGATGACGCTGCCTCCTCAACCAGAGGATATGCATCTCCACTATCACCATCCTCATCATCGGTTCGGCTTGGGCTGCTGTGTTGCGGGAACGATGTTTCCTACCGACGAGCTCTACTACAAACTCGTCCTGCTCCATCTAACATCGCCCTGACCGCTACCTGAGGTCGTGCCGAAGTGAGATGCCTTTCGGGGATGGACCCCATCAAGTTTACATCCCTCACAAATCCAATCGAAGTTAAACGGTCCGAGGGAGCTCTGGTGGGATGAGCTGTTCTGGGCCATTAGGAGATGTCTGCCCACCTGGTGATTGCACCTTGGGAGCTACTTGAAATTTTTGCAGGGATTGAGATCTCTTTTACTCACTACCATGGCTACCAAATGACGAGGGGGCCGACCCTACCGAGCCTGGAGAACAGCCAACCCGTCTAGGAGGAGGCCATGGGGAAGTCCGGCCTTGTCTGTCGCCATCGACCGGGTTCTGTTCGAGCATCCGAGCAGCTGCCTAGCCATGCCTCCGAGCTGCCATGGGATGAGCTGTCGAGCTGACCCACCGAGACCGGGCGCCCATGGCCATTGCATGATGAGGTCACCTTGCTATGTCTCAGCCTTGGAGAAGGGGACGCTGCAACCGCAATTGTTATGGACGTAAAGACCCTTGGAATCAAAATTACACTCAACGTTGTGCTTGCCTCTAGACGAAGTCGGGATCCAATCGCATCGGCCAATGAATAGCCAAGTTCTGTGCATTCGCGCGGAGCATACAAACCCCAGGCCCACAGTAGCGACAACGAAGACATGGCAGGACACGTCAATGGCGGAGGGGCTGAGGCGGAGCAGAGGAATAACGGTGAAAGGGCAGGATGCTTCTGAGCATAACGAGTTGCCAATCAAGCACCGTGCCGAGCTTCCGAGCACATCGCGTTGCTGATTGCATTACATGCTGAGCCTCGGCACCGAGCATCTGTGCCAAGCATCCGATCCTCCTTGCCTAGCGTCATTATCAAGCATCCTAGGCTCTGTGCCGAGCAACTGGGGAGCCCCCGTCGAGCCGCCGAGTACCTAAAGAGAGCCGATCTCTAGCCCCCGGGCCTAAGTTCCGTCCGAACGTCCAGACCGGGATACCGAGCTTCCAGACCTTCATGCCGAGCTACGGGACGTATCGAACTCCCTTTACGGACGGCCGACATGCAACTGCCATGATTAAACAAACGTGTTGATAATTGGGTCCACCACAAGTTTTCCCGTCGACCCTCCCCAGGCTGACCGATAGAGACCGACCAGTTTTGGGCCGAGACTGAGCACCCATCCAACTAACTAGCACCGACATGATTTCCATCGACTCGAGTTCGCCATCTTCTTAGGCAAACCCCAGACAAAAGCTGGAGCTGGAGCTGGAGCTGGAGCAGGAGATACGATCCAGACAGAAGCTGGAAATGGAACTGGAACTGTGTCTAGATGAGGCCGCCCCATCCAAGAGGAGGCCGACCATACCAGTTCAACCGACCCAGGAGGAGGCCGACCAGACGAGTCCGACCGCTTTTGCCAAGTATTTGAGATTCAATGCCAAGCCACCTTGTCGAGCTTACAAAGTTATCCCACTGCGATGGAGCTGTTGAACCAACCGAGCTAGCAGACCTACCTCAGTCCGAGCTCGCCGACTTGCACCAACTCGATGAAATTTCCGATGGATCGAGTTTGCCACCCATCTGGGCAAAACCGAGCCGCGGAGGGGGCAAGGATAATGTGCGCGGAGGGACACCGACTACATCCGCCTTCCAAGATCACTCAACGGCAACGGAGCAGAAACCGAGACGATGGCATAAAACCTCTGCCTTCCAAGCGGACCAGTACTACCTTCCAAGCGAACCAGTACAAGCTCCCCCAAACGACACTCCGTCATCAACACTTCAAGAGGCGTCTCAAGGTTCTTGAGCATCTCTGCTTTAAGAGCCGCCTGACCGGGGAGATGCTCGCCGCCGCTTATCTCCAAGATCAAACCTGAGAGATACTCATCACCTCAAGATGTGAGGAAAATTTCCGAGTCAGAACAACCAAGCGGCTCCTCCGACCGTGGCAGAGCCGATCTAGCCAAAGCACCACCGTCTGAGTTCGAGCATCCAGACCGTACCTTTGACCGTGGCCGAGCCGATCTGGCCGAAGCACCACCGTCTGAGTTCGAGCATCCAAACCGCTCCTCCGACCGTGCTGTTGGGTCTCCGCTTGCCGAACAGCTCCTGCATCAACCCAAGCTGGACGAAGTACTTGCGAAGCGCCACCATGGAATCTTTGAAAGTGTTCACAAGGTCCTCACCTCTCCATCGGTCGTAAGTCGAGGGGCGACTCCCCTCGCAACCGAACGAACCAATCGGTCGAAGGGCCGGGGCAACTCCCCCGGTTGGCCGACTCACTTCTCCGTCGGCCGTAAGTCGAGAGGCGACTCCCCTCGCAACCGAACGAACGAATCGGTCGAAGGGCCGGGGGCAACTCCCCCGGTTGGCTGACTCACTTCTCCGTTGGCCGTAAGTCGAGGGGCGACTCCCCTCGCAACCGAACGAACGAATCGGTCGAAGGGCCGGGGGAAACTCCCCCGGTTGGCCGACTCACTTCTCTGTCGGCCGTAAGTCGAGGGGCGACACCCCTCGCAACCGAACGAACGAATCGGTCGAAGGGCCGGGGGCAACTCCCCCGGTTGGCCGACTCACTTCTCCGTCGGTCGTAAGTCGAGGGGCGACTCCCCCCGCAACCGAACGAACGGATCGGTCGGAGGGCCGGGGGAAACTCCCCCGGTCGGCTGACTCACTTCTCCGTCAACCGTAAGTCGAGGGGCGACTCCCCATGCAACCGAACGAACGAATCAGTCAAAGGGCCGGGGCAACTCCCCCGGTTGGCCGACTCACTTCTCCGTCGGCCGTAAGTCGATGGGCGACTCCCCTCGCAATCAAACGAACGAATCGGTCGAAGGGCCGGGGGCAACTCCCCCGATTGGCCGACTCACTTCTCCGTCGGCCGTAAGTCGAGAGGTGACTCCCCTCGCAACCGAACAAACGGATCGGTCGGAGGGCCGGGGCAACTCCCCCGGTCGGCCGACTCACTTCTCCGTCGGCCGTAAGTCGAGGGGCGACTCCCCTCGCAACCGAACGAACGGATCGGTCGGAGGGCCGGGGGCAACTCCCCCGGTCGGCCGACTCACTTCTCCGTCGGCCGTAAGTCGAGGGGCGACTCCCCTCGCAATTGAACGAACGAATCGGTCGAAGGGCCGGGGGCAACTCCCCCGGTTGGCCGACCCACTTCTCCGTCGACCGTAAGTCGAGGAGCAACCTCCCCGCCACCGAACGAACGAGATCGACCGTAAGACTGTGGGCAGCCTCCCCAGCTGACCGACCAGACTCCTTCGTCAGCCGTTAGTCGAGGGGAGACTCCCCTCGTAACCGAACGAATCTCGGACCGACAATCTATCTCACTAGTCAACTCCGCAAGACGGACCGAATTTTACAGGGAAAGCAACTTCTTCCCCCTTATATACTACATCTCCCGACCTCCACCTCAACAATGGTAGAGCTCGGAAGATGGGGGCAATTGTTACGACTATTTTGACCGGGCCCGGAGGGGCCAAGTCTACTACGGCCTTGGGACCCCGGCCCAAGGATATTACGGGCGGGCCGCGCTTCTCCACCCAAGACGAAGGCCCAAGGGACTGCCCACTTCCATAGTGGAGGAAATCGGGGCCCAAATCAAGGAAACATTCACCAAATATGGCAACCGCCAGGTGCCATCACTCTCGCCAATAACGGCCCGACTTAAATGGCCATCACTCCAGCCATCATGGCTCGCCAAACATGGCAACCGCCTTCATGGCATTCATCTCTCCATAAAGCATGGCGATTATTGGGGTCAACATGCCACTTGAGCACGCCCTCATCATGGCCCATTACTAGGGGACTCCCCTATATGAAGAGGGAGGCGACATCACCACCTAGGGGGATCTGGACGATCTACAACGGATGTATCACAAACTCCATTTTACACCTTCTTCCGCCTTTACATATTTCTCCTCCATATCTCGGCTCGAGGATCAGGGCTTGGTCTCTCCGTGAACCGATCCTGATCCCACCGAGCATCCCTCAGACTAAATCTGACTTTGGCATCGGAGGGGATTCGGTCGGAACCAAGGTCCGACCCCCCCTGACGAGCTCCTTCGTCCATTCAGGTTCAGGAGATCCTGCGGCGCCGAGGCTACCCCTCAGCGTCATCACACCGGAGCCGAGCGCCCTCGTCCCCGAGCTCGTTCGTCTCCACCACCAGAAGATAGTCGCTCTGTCGAGGCCACCCCTTGGCTAGCCGACGCGAAGATTCGTGCGTCCCCTCACCGAGCGACCCCGCCTTCAACCGATCACGGAAGTTGTCGTCCCGCCGAGGCTACCCTTCGGCTCGCCGGAGAACGGAACCGCGCCTTCTCACTCAAGCAAACGCGCCATCGACCGGCCACCCGGGTCATCTCCGTCTCACGTGGCTACCACGACAACACGGGGGTCCCGCGTGTCTCCTTTGACCGCGTTGACCCCGCACCCTCCATACTATCGATTTGCGGGTGAAAAAACACCCGTAAACAAAAAGGGACTACCCTAATCTTGGCATTAGGTTTTGATGTTGTTTTGTTTATAAAACTTAACATGTCACTAGTTTATTTAAAAATTTCATCTTATAAAATTTTAATCATTTAATGGCTAACCTAAAGGGTTCATGAATACATTATTCATCATGTCCATTAAAGTAAAACAACTAATTTATCTGCATAAATGAAAGTTCATGTAGTGACATATAATGAGAATTTGCAAGTCAAAATTATCTACATAATTAATAACACACAAATCTAAAATTCAACATTTAAATTTGAAGATAAAAAACTTAAAGCTTAAAACATTTTATCACATAAAACTAGGTTTCATAAAATTATCAAATAATTTTAAAACCTAGGCTTTAAAATTTTAATCAAACATTTCTTAGATTAAACTATCGAATAAATAATCTAGAAACCTATATGTAATTAGAAAGAAACTAATTTATCATTTCATCTAATGAAAAAAAAATATTTCTAAAAAATTACATTTCCATTAAAGCAATTTTAAAACATTTTTAAAATCATTAGAAATTATTTTAAAAGCTTTCAAATAAAGTTTTAAAAAATTCCAACCTTTATGTAACTTAAGATAATTAAATTTCCAAAATAAAATATATCCTAAAAGTTACATAAACTTTAAAACTTTTAAATGTTCGGAAAAAAATTTATATCTCATAGAAAAAATTTAAAAGGCATTTAAACATCAGAGACCTATTTAAATTATCGCATAAAATTTAAATCGTCTCAGAAAAAAATTTCGTGTTGCAAAAACAATTTTTAAAACACAAAACAATTTTAAACTAATTTTAACATAATGTCAAAATTGTTCGTATGTTTAAAATAAGCAATTGAAAGATTCAAAATGTCGCTTGAATAGATCTACAAGCATAACCGTAGCTCTGATACCACTGTTGGGTTTTCGCAGACCCTCAGAGATCGGATCTGTGTCCGTCCTAAGTCGGACGGACCACATAGGCATAAAAGCAGCGGAAAAACAAAACTTTAAAACATAAGCTAGCTAAACAATTTAGCTAGGCTCCGAGGGAGCCAGAACCTAGCCCGATCTATGCCAACTTAGGGTGGATCTGATCACCCCAAGAGGGATCTATTCTATAGCGACAAAATTAAATCTACACTAAAATTGCTTAACCACATACCCGGAATCTTGGCCCTGGAGCAGGCAAGATGTACCGCACCGTCTTCTGACGCTCCTCGTAGCCGAGCCGCCTCGCATCCTCGAACTGATCTGCCCGAGCCGACTTCCGCCTCCAAGCCGATCACACGCGGTAGAAAGTTTCACTTGAATAGACCCGCGTCTTAGACGTCTGGATCCAAATCCAAACCCCCTTCGTAGTCTTGCTAGGACTAGTCCGGAGAATAGGAAGGAGAGAGAGAGAGAGAATAGTTTTAGTCGAAGATCGAGCTAGCTCAAAAATCCGTAGCTAGTCGATCAAGGACTTGGTGCATTTTTTCAACGAAGAGAGTGCACCCCTATTTATATAGGGAGTCGGCACTCACTCTTTCGTTGTGAGCAATGTGGGACTTTTGCAAATTGAAGAGAATTCAATTTAAGCTAATTAAGCTTAATTGAAGTTTAAGTGAGCTTTTCATAAAAGTAAACTTCAACAAATTAATTCTCCTCACTCATTAAACGTTAGACACCAAACAAGATATCAATGCGAAGGGCTTTGAATGGTGAACGCGTAGAAACCAACGGCGATGAATTTCGACTTCGTTTGACCCCTCAAACAATTGCCAAAAGATGGGCAAAAATTCAATTTTCGTAGCCATCTTTTTGGGGTTTCAAAAAACACTAAAAAACACTTAAGTTGCGAGCGCGCCCACCCAAGGCAAGGGGCGGGCCGCACGCCCGCTGGGCAGTGGGCCCGTGCCAGCTGCAAGCAGCGGGCGCTGGCCCGTTGCAACCAGCGGGCCATGCCAACTGCTGCAGCGGGCCGCACCCGCTGTGTAGCAGGCGTACGCCCGCTGCTGTCAGCGGGCTGCACCCGTTTGCTCTTGCGGATGGGCTTGTTAGCCCAGTGGGTCTAACCCACTTTGATTTGGTCGGTTTTCGCGTTTCTGGGCTCGTTTGAGCTCCGATTTGGACGCGGTTTGAACCTGTGTTTAGACCGGGACGATCCCGTCAGCCAGGTAACCCTTTCCTATATATTTGTTCCTACTAAATTTGTCGTAACCAATTTACGACACGTTTAATCTTTTGCTTGTATCTAATGCAATATTGTCCATATTGCATCTACGACTAATTTTCACAACTAGCTTTGTGAATGTCAACTATTCAATTTCATCAGATGAATCTCTCTCATTTAATCTTCCTATTACTAAGATACGAATGCTACTCGGTGTGAGACCCTACAGCCTGACCTTACTACAGGTTGGGGCTCGGAACCCCTAGACGACGATCACCACGAGCAGTAGCTGTCGTCCCTGTTTCAGAATCATCATAACGTGATCGACCCATTGACTAAAGCATCGCTGGGTTTACATTAGCTGTGTCAGTGATGAATGCCGTTAGCTATAGTCCCTTCGTCAAGACTGTGTCCCTGTCAACCTAGTGTATGGTTTACTGTCAACCCTATTAGACAACATTGGTCAGTATATGGCGGTCTTTGTTGTATTCACGTTGTACTTCTTACAACGTACCCCGGCCGAGGATTAACACAAAGACCGTACTGAGCCTGTGACACTAACTTCCCTTTAACGGAAGTGACGAATCCCATCTTAGTCATCTACTTGCCTTGAGAGCTTCGGGTGCAACCCAACTTAAGATCTTTCAGCAGGCCTAGCCTCGAAGTTAGATCATAGGTCTAAGCTACACGATTCACTCACAGGTTCGTACAAATGACTTCAGGTCATAATGACCAGCTTACCTATCATCACCCTAGAGTTATTATAGACAGTTTAGTTAAAGTTAACCATTTAATAACTCTAAGTTGGTCGTTCAGTGAACTCATTCTCCAATGAGCACCTGCGTCTCGTCTCCGACTTTGCCATGTTGAATGACTATGAGATCGTCATTACCTAAGGTAAGACAAAGACGTAATGGTCTATCCGATGTGTCGATATCCAGTTCTCGACACATCTACAACCACGAACCGTTTAAGACTTAAGTTTCTATTCGGTCGCTTACTACTCATAATCGAGATCTTATCTAGATACGTAAGGACCTAACTATAAGTCTATGGACATTATCTAAGTGTATTTATACAAACGATTTCACACTTAGGATAATGAATACCATATTCAGTATGAACAAGATGTACACTAAGGATAAATCGCCTCATGTGCATATATTCTCCTACACAACCATCCTCCTATTTAAACACTCCCCAAAGTAACCCTAAGGGGTGCGGCAACCAAAGATAAAAAGAGAGGCCGGCCACACAAAATTTCCAAGGCAAATGTTGCGGCCAAGATCAAAAGAAAACCTAGCCCATAATTCCCCTTACCACAAGTGCATCTCTACGAAAATCTGTTCATTGCAGCAAGGTCTCCAAGAAAAGGGGTGATCATCTTCATTACTAAAAAATTCATCTCCCCTTCACAAATTCTCATTTTTTTTCCACAAAGAAGCATCTCACTGCCAAGTTCAAAAATCTATATCATTGAGAAATTAAAAGCATACTGCCACTTCAATCTATTTCCAAGATTCAATCTTTGCAGCAAGCAATTGCATGAAAGGGATTTTTTGGGTCCTTGGCTGAGCAAGTACAAGATAGTTGTGAGGTCTTCAGACGCAATACCCTTGCTACTGCAACGAACAAGCCCAAGACACCATCAAGCTATAGCTTCTGCGTCTACAGGCCGTGATCCCTTGCTGAAGCAATAACCTGCCGCAACAACCTGGAGTTCACCCTGCCGATTGAGCTTCATCTGAACTTCACCCTGCCGACTGAACCTGGAGTTCATCTGAACTTCATCTGAACCTGGAGTTCAACCTGCCGCAACAACCAGTCGACTGAACTTCACCCTGCCGCAACAACCTGGAGTTGCCTTGACATCACCCTGCCACCGGGTTCTCCTTCCTGCTGCCTTGTAATGTTTTTCCCCTGAATTGATTTTCTTTGAGACTCAGAAGCACATGCTAAAGGAGTGCTCACGCAAGCATCCAGCAGACTAAAGCTAGTAGCATTGACTAGGGCTCTAGCTACTCTGCTTAATGGGACCATAGACTTTCAAGTACAGTACTGGGAAATTGAAACAAAAGCAATTAAAGACCCATTGCTGCCGAATTTTGTCTGAAGCCTCTATGTGTGCAACATTGAGAAAAGGGGGGAAAAGAATTCTGAGCATGTTTCTTTTTAACTTACTTTTGACTTGAGTTTATATTAACTTCTCTTTTGGTTGTTTACAGGGCTAAACAATTGATCAAGGGAGGCAAGCTATTCACAAGCTCAATTAGTTGGAAGGCCAATTGAATTAATTGGTTACAAAGAATCTTGGTGCTGCCATCAAAAACAAATAAGAGAGACTGTCTAGGAGGGGTACTATCGCAACTTGAGTTGCCGACGACGAGGCGATGGCATCTAGTCAGCTACAGATCTGACCCGTGCTTATTGGCAGAGACGACCACACAGACACGATCTGAGCATCCCTGAATTCTACACTTTATATCTGTGTTATTTGTGTAGCGATCTCTCCTAGGGAAAACTTTACCTATATTTTGTGACTATTTTGGACTTGTCTGGTTGAGCTAGACAAGAGGGTCCTGACGTGTTGTTGCAGTCAAGATACACACTTACTAGGTTGATAAGGTTCTGCACTTTGTTGAGTATGGTACAGTCTAGGTGGGGAGTTGAAGTTAGGACCACATTGTAGCTGTACAGAAGGAATATATTAATGCTAGTATTTGCTTGGGGCTGGACGTATGTTGTTGATGAGACCGAACCAGGGTAAATCTATGCGTACTCTGTGATTGTCTCTTATTTACTCTGGTTATGCTTTTAACTATGTGTGATTTCTCGTAGGTTGCACGAGAATTTTTTATTAGCCTATTCACCCCCCTCTAGGCTAGGATCCAGATCCAACAGTTGTAACCGCCCTTCATTTGTGGCTCTTTATGAAGGAAAGAGGGGGGGTTTAACTTATTCAACCCAAGGGGCCACGGGCCGTGGGCCGACATGGCAATGGCCCAATAATGGGAGGCCATACATGATGTAATAATGGTCCCCATCGTCCAAGTTCAACCGCTATAAAGGTTGAGGTTGGGTGATATGTTAATCATGAGGAAGAAGCATGCTTGGCCGGATAGTTGAGTTGGCTCGTGAGGATTCGATCATCGATCGTATAGCCATTCATTCGGTGACGAGGAAGTGGCCCTTCAAATTACGTCCGACGACGAGGGTCGTTCGGTGGAGAGGGGATGGCCCCTCGGCTTACGGCCGACGACATGGGTAGTTTTATGGTGAGGGGATGGCCCCTCGGCTTACATTTGATGACGACATGGGTTATTCGGTGCAGATGGGATGGCCCCTCGGCTTACGGTCGATGACGATATGGTTCGTTCGGGGGCAAGGGGATGGCCCCTTGGCTTATGGCCGACAACATTGGTCGTTCGATGGCAAGAGGATAGCCCCTCGGCTTACGACCGATGACATAGTCATTCGGTGGTGAGGGGATGGCCCCTTGGCTTACAGCCGACGATGATATGGGTCGTTTGGTGAGGAGGGGCATGGCCACTTGGCTTATGGCTGAAAACGAGGGTCGTTTGGTGGCGAGGGGACGGCCCCTCGGCCGACGACTGATGATGACACAGGTCGTTATGTGGCAAGGGGATGGCCCCTCGGTTTACGGCCGACGACATGGGTCATTCGGTGGCGATGGGATGGCCCGTCGACTTACTGCCGATGACATCGGTCATTCGGTGGCGAGGGGATATTCCATCGGCTTACGACTGACGATGATATGGGTCATTCGATGGCAAGAGCATGGCCCCTTGGCTTACGTCAGCAGATGATATGGGTCATTTGGTGGCGAGGGGGCGGACCCTCGGCTTACGTCTGACGAGGAGGTTCATTTGGTGGCAAGGGGGCGGCCCCTCGGCTTACGTCTGACGAGGAGGGTCATTTGGTGGCAATGGGGCGGCCCCTCGGCTTACGACCATTATCGTCAGCTGTAAGCCGATGGGCCATGCACCTCACCACTGAACGACCTTCATCGTTGGCTGTAAGCCGATGAGCTATGTCCCTTCGTTGAGTTGACCCTTCACCGGCTGAGAAGCGGGATTTATGAAAGAGAGACTTCGGGTCAAGGTAAGCTAGGACTGAACTCCTCGGATAGAGGTTGACATAGCTTCGAGACATCTTCATGGATCTGCACCATAAGAAAATCGTCAGGGGGTCGGGGCTGGGGCCCGAACATATCTCCTCCGATGCTCAAGTCAGTTGATGACTCAATAAACCATGAAAACGTAAGGTGGAAAATAAAATATAATGTTAATCATAGTTTGATACTTAGTGCAACACCACTAAGTGCAAATGCTGGTATATCTCTTTTCATTATGTGGGAATGCATGCATTAGCCCTAAGTATTGGTGATATTTGCATTTATGCCCAACATGTTTTACATTTATACCCAAGAATGACATGTTTCCAATTTTGGCATGAAAAAGGGTTTGTTTGTGCATTGCACACTTGTGATTTATAAACCAAAGAAGAGGGCATTTATGGGGAAAGTAGGAGTTTTAGTGTCTTCCTCATTTGAATCGAGTTGAAAAATACTTAGTCTTTTAAAAATAATTTAGAAGACTAAGTATAAAGAATTAAAACAGTAGCCTTTACAAAAGTAATGAAGAACGAAATAGAGCTTTGAGCACTTTGAGCAAAGAGAGTTTTCTTTTGATCTGAAATTGTTGTGTAAAAAACTCTGAATTCTCTCCTATTTATAGAGTAAAAAGTAGCTGAAAATCTGCTCAAAAAGTCTACTCCAACGGTTAGTTAACGGTTAGCATCAATCAAGCGAACCTGCCAAATCTGTCAAGGATTGACCCAGATAGTCGGCTATTCTGGAGAATAGGCGGCTATTTCACCCAGATAGTCAGCTATTATTTTGATATGGAGTTTTAGGCAAAATATTACTAACAGTAGTCAGCTATTTGACTAGGATAGTCGTCTATTATTGGATACATGAGTTTTTAAACCTAAAAATACTTGAAAAATAATTTATAAAAATTATATTAAAGTATTATACTAAGTAGTATATTTTGAAATGATTTTTCCACAAACTTTGTGTGTGTGTGTGTGTGTGTGTAAAATATGCTATGGATTTTACATTCCAAGTATATAACTTACTTAGATACACATCACTACCTCTTGTTCTTCAATCTTCGTCTTGAGCCATCTCCTCTTGATCTTAAGTCTTCATGTGCTTTATAATTCTGAGCCTGCATATGCTTCAGTCCGTGGCTTTGAAAGTAAACTTCCGATCTTGGCTCTAGGTCGTCAATTTTCTTCACAATGCACTATAATCTTCATGGCTATAAAATAATCTATAAGCATACTTGAAATAAACATATTAGTACACATATCACTTGTGCACATCATCAAAATCCACTGGGTGGTTCTCAATATCCCAACAAATCCTCAGGGTGTGGTCGGAGTATATGCGGGAGCCTAGGCGGTGTGCCAAATCTGTTAAAATCTTTGATTTTTTGCACTCTGATTGATTCTGTTGCTTGATATTTTTTATTTGTGCCATACACCCTATTCCCCTCTCCCTCTACAGTGTTTTTCTGTAACGCCCGGCTTCCCAAAAGAAATGGAAGCGAGAACGTTACTAAGGTCCGCATGAACTAGGGCGATGAAGCCCGAGTTCGTTAAGCGTCTGTGACAACATCCGTGCAGAATTCTTGCATGCATTTCAGAACAACAAGAACATCCATATAACAAGAAGCCACATCCAAAATTTGTTCATACACGAAATAATATGATAATGTCTCAACATAGCCAAAAGGAACTATAACAAAAGGAAACATACCCTAAAACAAGTACTAAAGCAAATATAAAGAAAAGCGACATGGCACCAGTCTCTATTCCTCCGCAGGGAGCGACTCAGCGTCAACAGCAAACTCCTGACTCTCTGGGTCAGGCGTCTCAAATAGGTCCTACTGGTACTCTGGCTCGGGATCTGACATACATTTCAAAAACACGAATGTATGTCAGCAAGGTTTGGCAAGTAAAAGTAAACGAACCAAAACGAAGTGTGCGAAGCGTAACAATTTATGAAGCATTAACTGTTTATACAAGATGGCAGCAGCATGGTTATAAACATGGCAATTCTAAGGAAAAGTAAACTACGTCTAAACATGCAGTTCTAAGGAATTAAAGACGAGCAAGATTTAACATGGCATTTCAACAAATGTTATTTGCATGGCATTTCTAATGTACAATTGAGATAACAATAATAAGTTCAAGTTCTGTGTCAGCGTTTTCTATCACTCATATGGTTCACACCTTTAAGTCACAGAGAGTAGGTCAATCCTTCTCACGGGGGTATAATCGTGATTGACGCCACCCACCGCCTAGGTGGTGCTCTTGAAGGGGGCCTCTACATGCACGCTAAGCAGCCGCTCAACCCTAACCCCACCCAAAAATGTGCTGAAACACGGGCCAGCCTAACGATTTGCACGAGTTCACGAGTTCACGAATTCAAGATTTCACCTTTGAGGCGCACGAATTCACGAGTTCAAGATTTCACAAAGTTCCACAAGTGTCCATTCTAGCAACCTATGTTCAAGTATAATATAAAGCAAGTGACCATATTTATTTCATCGTTTAACATGAGGTACAACATCCTAAACAATTTAAGTAACGAAATTAAGTGGGTTGTTTATTAAACATGATGCAATCAACTATTTTTCGTTATTTACTCTTGAATTATAAACATGCGAAGTTTTATGTCAATGTTGTAGGATCCTGTCAAAACAGAGTTAGGATCGATAAATAAAGTTGAGACTTACGCTTGCGTATGCGGAACGGTAGTCTCGGAACTTTGCCTTCGGATTCGCCACGACGGATCGAGTCTTCTCACGAACGGAATAAGGCTACTAAATCCACAATCTAAATCTCTACTTTAGATTAAGAACTTGGATAAAGAGAGAGGAAGTATTTCGGCAGAGCTTCGCTAGAATGAAAATGCATGCAAGAATGCCATGCAAAAGTGTAAGGAAATGGCTAACCCTTGGGTCTTATTTATAGCCCCCAAGGTAGTTATTTTAGGGTAAATTGTTCCTTTGGAACAATTTAACTAAAGCGTACCATCATACATGGCACATTATAAGCTTAAGTTGTACCATATGCATGGTACAACATAAGCTTACGATATTCCCCCTTTATTAGCCATATGTCGCATGCACTTATGCATATATAATGCGACTTTCCTACTCACCCAGAGATCCTCTCCGCAAGGGAACAGATTCCCTTTGCACACGACTTCATGTACGCGACGTTCGAGGTCCGTATTCCCTCGTACATCCCCCACAAGGGTGTACAAACGTCTTCCATATCCAACATCTCCCACTCACACTTGAGGGGATTGTAAGAGAACGTCTTTCTCTTAGTTCTTTCATCTATCATACCAAGAAATAGACCGTGCGACCGTCATGCGTGTAGAGTCTGTTGTTGTGCACTTGTTAGAGATACACAACGACCTCAAAGGTGCAAAGTTGAGTAGTTCAACGCATGCTTTACCCTAGATTATTTCTTCATATTTCTTATACTTTATATTCAACAATTGAATCCCATCTGGATTACAATTGGCTGGCCAGCTTTGAATCATTAAAGTCCAAATGCGAATATGAAATCAATCTTCCTCTTCTTGCGAACCTTCTGATCTTGACTTGATTCGCTTTTCTAACGTGCCCCGCCGAGCCGAATTATCATAGCCCATTAGCAACACGCTAAGATAGCGATCATCTCGTCAAATCTAAAGGAACCAATTGGAGTCCTTGAGGGTAAGAGTTAAGACCCGTATGGCCTTTGAGTCTCACATAATAGCAAACACTATTGCTACTAACTCAGTGGTCGAAATGCATACGTGGTATGAACACGTATTACAACATCACTCCTTTTCCAGGGAGAGTATGTCTTAATGATGTTGTACGGATGAAAGATCAGCCACCACAGTGCCTATCTTTTGAGTCCCCTTACAACTCATGAAATATTCCCAGACTCTCATCCTGCATAAGACAGATAGGATTTAAAAAATCCTATGAGATCTCTTTCAAATATCCTTGTGATATAGATCTCAGATCTTTTGTAAGCATCCATATGATGCAGATCTTTAATTCGACTATCTTGTTTAAGTCACGACTCTAAATCATTTAATGATTTTGACTTTAAACTAGTCTCATCTCTATCTTATCCATCTGATAAGATAAGGCGGTTGCTCATGTGAGAGAGCCAACCTTAATCTGTCCGACATACACACAATAAAATAGCTGAGACTTAAACACAAATGTACATAAAATCATTTGTAAGAAACTTGTATGCAAATTAAACTTTGATCTTCTATAGACATGGGAAATATTATATGATACAGCTCAGCACCTACGCATTCCCATAGATGATAAGTGTTTGAAAAAACACATCTCTGGGGATCGCCTTAGTAAGGGGATCCGCTATCATCTTATGCGTGGATATGTATCCTATGTCTACTTCCTTCCGTTTGTCATAGTTCTTCGCAAACTTGAATCGAATATCAATGTGTTTGGTCTTATAATGAAATTTTAGGATCTTTGACATAGGCAATCGAAGCTTGACTATCACTGTATATAGGAACAGTGCTTGAGTCAGTGGCATCCGTCAGCCTGTCTAAGAATTTCCTAAGCCAAACAGCTTCTTGGACCGCCATGCCGAATGCTACAAATAGCATAACGCATAGTCCGCAGTCCCTTTGAGGTACCTTAATATCCTCTTCACCACTTTCCAGTGTGCCTGTCCTGGGTTGGATTGGTAACGGCTTACCATACCAACAGCATGGCAAATGTCCGGTCTGGTACACATCATGGCGTACATCAGACTCCTGACAGCACTGGAGTATGGAACCTTTTCCATAGCTTTCTTTTGGATCTTTGGGACACATTTCCAAACACAGACCCTCGCCTTTGGAGGTAAAACGCACGACAGGAGAGAAAAATCTCTTCGTAGTTTATTCCTTCCTGTTGCGTGAAACCTTTCGCAACAAGGCGTGCTTTATATTTCTCGATGGAGCCATCAGCCTTATGCTTGATTTTGAGAACCCACTTGTTCCCAATGGCTCTACGTCCCTTAGGTAAATGAACCAAGTCCCAGACTTGGTTTGTTTTCATGGATTGAAGTTCTTCTTCCATCGCTGCTATCCATTTAACTTTAGCAGGGCATGTGACGGCATGTTTGAAATTTGCAGGTTCGTCATCATCTTGTAGTAATGTCATGAATGTTTGAGGAAATTCATCCTCAAATCTCAGAGGTGTTAGCCTCGTTCGATTACTACGTCTTGCTTGAGTTTGATCACTCCCACTTGGAATGATATCACTCCCACTTGGAATAACATCACTCCCACTCGGAATAGGATTGGTATCGTTCGTATCATTCATAGGTGAAGTTTGAAACGTATTTTCTTTTTCACCAAGAATTCTCCCACTCGAACGTTCCGATCCTTCTTGATCCCAAGTCTCAAACAAGGATAAGTCTTGACTTATCTCACCCTGTCTTGGAAACTCGTTTTCCAAGAAGACAACATCCCTCGATTCGAATTCTATAAGACCCCCATTGTCCTCTTGACCGACGAAAACATATCCTTTGGAGTTTTCAGCGTATCGGATGAAGATACACTTCCTCCCACGTGGCCCAAGTTTGCCATATTTGTGAGAGGATAAATGTGCATAAGAGGCACAACCCCAAGGTTTTAGAATGCTTAAGTCTGGAGTTCTATTGTTCCACAACTCATAAGGAGTAGAACTTACCGACTTCGAGGGTACACGGTTTAAGATGAATGCTGCCGTCAATAATGCATCACCCCCAAAGGTGATAGGCAAATTTGCCTGAGACATCATTGATCGGATCATTTCCATCAATGTCATATTTCTTCTTTCCGCAACACCGTTTTGTTGCGGAGTATAAGGCATAGTTATTTGATGAACTATGCCTTTTTCATCATAGAGTTCCTTAAAACTCGTTGATTGATATTTTCCACCCCGATCGGTTCGTAAGACCTTTATCTTGCGATTTAGTTGATTTTCCACTAAACTCATATAGTTTTTGAAGCAAGTTAAAGCTTCATGTTTGTGGGAAATCAAATAAATGTGACCGAAACGGGTGAAGTCATCAATGAAATAGGACTTCCCGTGTCTTGTCTTAACATTCATTGGACCGCAAATGTCCGAATGGATAAGCTGTAATGGAACTTCGGCCCTTGTGCCAGTTCCAAATGGCTTGCGACAAGTTTTCCCTACAAGACAATGTTCGCAAGTTGACATTTCAACTTTTGAAACATTAGATAGCAAGCCACTTTTGGCAAGTCTATCCATTCTAGTTGGTCCAATGTGACCAAGTCTTGCATGCCAACAAATGATCTCAGATTCAGAGTTAGAAGCATTTGTCAAATGGAAACTTTCATTAATAGAAGAAGAATCATCACACATAGTGTTTAATACAATCAATCCATTACAAATATTACCCGACCCAACTAAAGAACTATTACAAACAAGGTCAACATTTTGTTTATAGAACCTCCATTCATAACTTAAAGACTTTAACATGACCACGGATACGATATTCCTTCGAATATCTGGAGCAAAGAGGACGTCGTGCAATAATAATGTCCGGCCGTTGTCGAGAACTAGCTTGCATGTTCCGACGCCTTTGACTTCAACACGAGTGTTGTTGCCGACGTATATCCACTTTGTTCCTTGCGTTATCTTTCGATACTCTACGAAGAACCTTCTGTCCTTCGCTACGTGGTCTGTGGCCCCTGAATCAATCAACCAAAAATAGTTAGATTCAGCAAGAAACACGGAACTAGAAACACATATGTAACTAGCCCTACAAGTTACCTTATCACTTCCATCCGTACATGTACGGGCGAAGTGACCGTACTTGTTGCACTTAAAGCACTTGATCTTCTTCAAGTTTTTCTTCTTTGAGTGCACATTCTTTTGCCACTTTTTGTTCTTAGTCTTCTTTGAGGTTTCCGGTTCTTGCTTTCGTTCGTTCACAAACCTTAAGCGTTTATTCTTCCGCTTATTTCCTCCATGTGAGGACCTAGCGGCCATGTGCACTTCTGCACTAGGTTTTGCGGCTTGAATCTGTTGGATATGGAAGACGTTTGTACACCCTTGTGGGGGATGTACGAGGGAATACAGACCTCGAACGTCGCGTACACGAAGTCGTGTGCAAAGGGAATCTGTTCCCTTACGGAGAGGATCTCTGGATGAGTAGGAAAGTCGCATTATATATGCATAAGTGCATGCGACATATGGCTAATAAAGGGGGAATATCTTAAGCTTATGTTGTACCATGCATATGGTACAACTTAAGCTTATAATGTGCCATGTATCATGGTACACCTTAATTAAATTGTTCCAAAGGAACAATTTACCCTAAAATAACTACCTTGGGGGCTATAAATAAGACCCAAGGGTAAGCCATTTCTTACACTTTTGCATGGCATTCTTGCATGCATTTTCATTCTAGCGAAGCTCTGCCGAAATACTTCCTCTCTCTTTATCCAAGTTCTTAATCTAAAGTAGAGATTTAGATTGTGGATTTAGTAGCCTTACTCCGTTCGTGAGAAGACTCGATCCGTCGTGGCGAATCCGAAGGCAAAGTTCCGAGACTACCGTTCCGCATACGCAAGCGTAAGTCTCAACTTTATTTATCGATCCTAACTCTGCTTTGGCAGGATCCAACATTGGTATCAGAGCCATACGGGTTCGCCCCGGTCAAATCGTCGCCCCGTCGAAACTATGAACGAGTCGTTGTCTTTTTCACAAATGGGTCTCCTACCATTACAGATATGGTAGGAACGCTTCGTGACGGAGAGAACGCAGCGGTTGTTCTTTTCACGTTAGGGTCTCCTATCATTACGGATATGGTAGGAACTCTCCATGACGGGAAGAACCGACCGTTCACGTAGTATGTTATTCATTTTTGGCACACGGCCATTAGGAAATAACTAATTTCTCGACGAACGGGTGCTTCATCGACGAACGGGTGCTTCATCGAGGAAGAAGGTGGTAGTTATTTCCATCGGGAAAGATGAAATTTGGTGCATGTGCACCATGGCCAAATGGGCTATGAAGGCCATGCACCCCCTCCCCAAACGGAGGGGGTTGGCTACGGCCAATAACCACCGGCGACCACCCCATCAAGGGGGAGGAGTGTGTGCGGCAACCCCATTCAAAGGGGGTGGCCGGCCATGGCCAAAGGGGCCATGGCCGGCCAATGCCAAATGGCCTTGGCCATGACCGGCCATGGCCAAGCCATGGCCGGCCAATGCCAGGCCGGCAGTGGCCGGCCAAGGCCAGGCCGGCAATGGCCGGCCCCCGGCCACGGCCTGCCGGCATGGCCGGCCCTGGCAGAGAACAGGGCCGGCCTGGCCAGCCCTGGCAGAGGCCAGGGCCAATGCCCTGGCCTCGGCCAGGGCATAGGCCCTGGCCGGCCATTGGCCAAGCCTCGGCCAGGGCAGAGGCCCTGGCCGAGAGAAGTTGAAGACCAAATTATTGGTCGACCAATTTTGTTGTTTTGGTCGACCAATCTGGCAGAAGGCCTTGATCGAATTTGAACGTGCCGACTAGCCCATACGGGGTGTCCATAGTGCTCTACTCCTTGAAGATTAGCCATAGTGCTCTACTTCATGCGAGATTAGCCGTAGTGCTCTACTCCTTGAAGATTAGCCGTAATGCTCTACTTCATGCGAGATTAGCCATGTCATTGTGCTCTACTCTACGGAGATTAGCCAATGAACTTATAACGTTGTGCTCTACTCTACGGAGATTAGCCAATGTGTTTTCAAATTTTTTTTGAAAAAGGTATTTTCAAATAGGTTATGTCCCGTCCTTAATCGGGATAGCGCAATTTAGAATTCCAAGTCCTACCACGATCCGGCCATGGTTATCTAACCCATGGGTGTGTAGAACAGGTCTCGTGGCTTGGCAATTGTTGCGTTAAAATTCTTTGCGCAAACTCTCACCTATTCTATTTTTAAAGATATGTTTTTCAAAAGTATTTTTCCGCTGCTGGTACCATACGGGTATCATTTCTGATTTCTTTTTACTTGAGATAAGTAAGAGGGATACTTTGAAAGTTACTTCTAGATGGTAGTTGGGAACGTAGTGAACTTCTCGATTCTAGAGTAACATTTCAACGCATCCAAGGAACTTATCAAGTGTTTAAAGAATCGAAACTTTATGCATAGAATTTTGATCGTGGTTTTTCATTTTCTTTGCAGTTTTTTGAATCGAATATGTCTACCGCTTCTAAGAACATTGTCGCAGAGCTTAACAAAGGTGAAAAGCTCAACGGCGACAATTATAAACTTTGGTCAATTAAAATCCAATATGTTTTGGAGGAGCAAGATGTGCTTGAAACACTCCAAAACATAATGGAAGAACCTGAGTTGGGCAATACGGCCCAACACAAGAGGGAACGGGAAGCTTATGAGACTTGGACTCGAAAGAACAAAATAGCACGTATTACGTTACTGTCCGCAATGTACAATGACATAATGCGTCTTTTTCGGGAATTCGATCTAGCCAAAGACATATGGTCTGAGCTAGAAATAAAGTTTGGTGGAACTTCGGTTACCAAACTCCGCTCCTTAAATATTCAATTTGATTCGTACAAAATGCGGCGAGATCATTCTATGAAGAAGCATCTCCGCCACATGGCGAATCTCATATCTGAATTAAAAGATGCGGGTGTTACATTGTCTGACGAACAGCAGATCCAAGCAGTCATTCGTTCACTCCCAGATAGCTAGGATAACATGAAAATGCACCTCACTCATAATGAGTGCATTAAAACTTTAAGCGATGTATCGAAACACCTCGAACTCGAGGAAGAGCGGATTCAAGCCGCAAAACCAAGTGTAGAAGTGCACGTGGCCGCTAGTTCCTCACATGGAGGAAATAAGCGGAAGAATAAACGCTTAAGGTTTGTGAACGAACGAAAGCAAGAACCGGAAACCTCAAAGAAGACTAAGAACAAAAAGTGGCAAAAGAATGTGCACTCAAAGAAGAAAAACTTGAAGAAGATCAAGTGCTTTATGTGCAACAAGTACGGTCACTTCGCCCGTACATGTACGGATGGAAGTGACAAGGTAACTTGTAGGGCTAGTTACATATGTGTTTCTAGTTCCGTGTTTCTTGCTGAATCTAACTATTTTTGGTTGATTGATTCAGGGGCCACAAACCACGTAGCGAAGGACAGAAGGTTCTTCGTAGAGTATCGAAAGATAACTCAAGGAACAAAATGGATATACGTCGGCAACAACACTCGCGTTGAAGTCAAAGGCGTCGGAACATGCAAGCTAGTTCTCGACAACGGCCGGACTTTATTATTGCACGACGTCCTCTTTGCTCCAGATATTAGAAGGAATATCGTATCCGTGGTCATGTTAATGTCTTTAGATTATGAGTGGAGGTTCTATAAACAAAAGGTTGACCTTGTTTGTAATAGTTCTTTAATTGGGTCTGGTAATGTTTGTAATGGATTAATTGTTTTAAACACAATGTATGATGATTCTTCTTCCATTAATGAAAGTTTCCATTTGACAAATGCTTCTAACTCTGAATCTGAGATCATTTGTTGGCATGCAAGACTTGGTCATATTGGACCAACTAGAATGGATAGACTTGCCAAAAGTGGCTTGCTATCTAATGTTTCAAAAGTTGAAATGTCAACTTGCGAACATTGTCTTGTAGGGAAAACTTGTCGCAAGCCGTTTGGAACTGGCACAAGGGCCGAAGTTCCATTACAGCTTATCCATTCGGACATTTGCGGTCTAATGAATGTTAAGACAAGACGCGGGAAGTCCTATTTCATCACATTCATTGATGACTTCACCCGTTTCGGTCACATTTATTTGATTTCCCACAAACATGAAGCTTTAACTTGCTTCAAAAACTATATGAGTTTAGTGGAAAATCAACTAGATCGTAAGATTAAGGTCTTGCGAACCGATCGGGGTGGAGAATATCAATCAACGAGTTTTAAGGAACTCTGTGATGAAAAAGGCATAGTTCATCAAATAACTATGCCTTATACTCCGCAACAAAACGGTGTTGCGGAAAGAAGAAATAGGACATTGATGGAAATGGTCCGATCAATGATGTCTCAGGCAAATTTGCCTATCACCTTTTGGGGTGATGCATTATTGACGGCAGCCTTCATCTTAAACCGTGTACCCTCGAAGTCGGTAAGTTCTACTCCTTATGAGTTGTGGGAACAATAAAACTCCAGACTTAAGCATTCTAAAACCTTGGGGTTGTGCCTCTTATGCACATTTATCCTCTCACAAATATGGCAAACTTGGGCCACGTGGGAGGAAGTGTATCTTCATCTGATACGCTGAAAACTCCAAAGGATATGTTTTCGTCGGTCAAGAGGACAATGGGGGGTCTTATATAATTTGAATCGAGGGATGTTGTCTTCTTGGAAAATGAGTTTCCAAGACAGGGTGAGATAAGTCAAGACTTATCCTTGTTTGAGACTTGGGATCATGAAGGATCGGAACGTTCGAGTGGGAGAATTCTTGGTGAAGAAGAAAATACGTTTCAAACTTCACCAATGAATGATACGAACGATACCAATCCTATTGTGTAACGACCACTTTTCGTGGTACGTTGTTCGTGCACGTGCTTTTGACCGTGCACGTGTTTGTTTTGACTTTGTTTGTTCGTGAACACTTTTGTGTGATATGCCGTTGCGAACGTCTCTGAGAGTAGTAAATAGTGGCACTACCTTGGAACGACACACCTCGAGTCGTTTTTCCACAATTTAAACTTACTTGATGAGACGTGACGATTCTCACTCTTGACGGGAGACGTTTCTATTTTTAGTTTCGTCGTCCGACGTCGAATTTGAGATCCGTCTTCTTAGTTAGCTCACATTCGTCATCACGATCACCCCGATATTTATTTTATAATTTTTGGAGTTCATTTGACCACTTTAATATTTTTAACAAGTTTTATATTATTTTTAATAATTAATTTCTAAATTATTTTTGGCCAAATAAAATTTATTTGAGTTTTAAAACGTTTTAAAGAATTTTTGAGCCAATTTCCAGCCCATTTGGACCAAGTCAAATCCTTGGGTGAGTTGGAGAAGTTGAATTTCAAATTTTAAATTATTTTAAACTTCTAATCCTATTAGATTTAGCCCTAGATGATTCGGGATATAAATTGCTTATTTTCCCCCCCATTTTTGGGTATTTTATGTGTATATCATGTTTAATTTGGCGTTGATACGTGTGTTTTAGTGATATCTTGAATTATTAGCGCCTAAGCTCTTTTTATACATAAAATACGATTTTTATGGACTAACTTTTGCTCCTCATATTTTTCAGGTACTTCTGGGATTTTTCTGGATTTTCTGGAATTTTTCCAGAATTTTTGGGAATTTCTGGGCATTTTTGGTGATTTATGGAAGCATGAGAAGCAATTTCTAAGAGTTTCTGGATTTTTAGAAAATAAAATTTAAAAAATATATATATATAAGCCCGTTAGGCGGGCCGGCCCGCTGGCCGGCCCGCGTTGCCGCTGCGCGCGCGTATGTAAAAAAAGTTTTTTTTTAATTTTATTTAATTATTTTGGCGGGCCGGCCCAGCAGTGGCCGGCCCGCCTATGAATTTTGAGCGGGGGCGGCCCGCTCAAATTTTGAGCGGGCTTCGCCCCGCTGCTTGCAGCGGGGGCAGCCCGCTCAAAATTTGAGCGGGGCCCGTTGCTGCGTCTGGCGACCCGCGCGCGCGTGAGTTTTTGCGGGCAGGGGCGGCTTGTGCGGGTCGGATCCGACCCGATCCGACCCGCAATGCTGTTAAACTGCCCTGGGGTGCGATTTTTGGAGGAGTTCGTTTTTTTTGCAGGGCTCTCGGCCAGAAGTGAATTTTTGGGGGTTTTGAGTTCTTTTTAGGGCTTTGGAAGGGGGAGGAGGCCATGGATTAAGCTTGGAGCTTGGAGGAGCATTTGGGAGAGGAGAACTTCATCCTTGAGTGACACATTGGTGAAATTTTTCCTATCTCTTGTGTGTTTGATTTAGGGTTTTAAAATGTAATTGGATGTTGATTTTGAGTAAAGATTACTCCTTTTCATTATGAATCTCTGAATCTTGCTTGTGTGGTTGTGTTTTGAGATTGTTGTTGTTGGGTTGTAAAAATTCTCCTCTAGCATATGTTTAATTTCAAAATTGGTGGATGAAATTTGAGTTAATTTGTTCTTTGGAACCCTAAGGGGGAATCCATGAAGAGGATTATCCTAGCGGACACTCTCTATTGCGCTTATTGCCTATTACTCGCATGAGTTTCACTCACTACTTATTGCACCTCACACGTTCGATGAAATGCCGTATTTTCCGATTGAGCTCCCTTAGCCGGGAGATCAATTGAGTTATATTAGGGGATGATTTCTTGCGTCCACAACCTCATTCGCATGCACACCACACGAGTCCTCCTCGTTACTTGCCGATTCGGCCCTCAACCCCTAACCACTTAGGATAGATTTTTAGTTTCTCCACGTTTTTCACCACACGTTTTCCCACTCATCCACCGTTAGCAAGGTAGTTGTTTCAAACTTTATTTTTCATTATCAGTCAATTTTTTGAAAATAGAACGAATTGTCCCTGTGATCCGACCCGGTACTCACCGGTTATTTTTATATTGCATTGACGCTCCTACGCTTGGGAGCGGAAGGCGTGCCCCGTGCGCGTTTTCCGAGTCAACCAATTGGCGCCGTTGCCGGGGACAACGGTTTCTATTATTAGCATTTTTTTTGATCGATGTTGAAAGTTTTAGTGTGATACTACTATCTTTTAGTGTGAGTCTTTTCGATTCTTCATTTTTCACTTATTGTTCATCCTTATTTATTTTACACTTTTTGAGTCTTTTTGATTGTTTGCTTTTGTTTTTTTTCAAACATGGCAAGTACTTCAAACTCTCTTGGGTTTGACATGCGGGTGACCAAATCCCTACCGAGATTCCTTGGTAAGGATGCGGAGAGCCCTTACCTACATATTAAGAAGTTTGAGAGTGCTTGCACGCTTCATTTTGATGGGAACACATGTGCTGAAAAGTTTTATCTTAAATTCTTTTCCTATTCTTTGGATGGTAGTGCATTAAAATGGTTTAAAGTTTATCTCTCACATCTTATTCCATCTTGGCATGTACTAAAGCAAAAGTTTTGTATGAAGTTTTTTCCATCTTACAGGACCAAAACATGGCAAGGAAGAATGGTGAACTTTGCTCAGCGCATCGGTGAGACATTTTTTCAGGCTTGGACGCGATTTTCAGAGTTGGTGTACGGTTGTCCACATCATGGATTTGACAGGGTGTGTCTTCTTTGGTTCTTCTTGGAGGGTCTGTTTCCGGAGACGCATGATTTTGTGGATTTGTTGGACAACGGTCACTTTTTGGACATGGATGAGAATGCGGCTTGGCGTTATTTGGAGTCCTATAAGGAGGAAGATCACATATTGGTTGCGACTCCAAATGAGCCAAGACATGAAGTTTTGGTCCACCAAGCCCCGAATGAAGAAGATCTTTTGGATCTCACCCCACCGGTAATTGAAGAATTGAGTGTCCCATGCCAAATAGTAGTTGAGGAACCAAGTGTTGGCATAGAGGAGTTGGTTGAGCGGGTTGAGGAAATTGTCTTGTTGGCACCTACTATTTCTGCTGGACCGTGTCAAATAGTTGTTGAAGAATTGGTTGTTGACATGGTGGAGATAGAGGAGCCGATCGCGCACACACTTGGGAGTGAAGTGGGCGAGGAGGATTGTTCTTGTATTGATGATCCCGAAGAAGAGGCAAGCGAGGATGAGTTTATACCACATGCTATCATGGATCCCGAGCTTCCCTCTCCTTCGGTGGTTTCTATGGAGATATCTCTTCCTCCCCCGATTGATATTGAATACCGCGGGGATGAACTTCAAACCACATCACTTTCTACCATCCAGGGAGTTTTCTCACACATTCATCATACTTTTCATTCCGTATTTTTTATTGATGATTATGTGTGGAATTCATTTTTTGGGAATGTGTCCCCATCTCTCTCTTACACAACCCGTCTCCTTTCTTATATAGGTACGCACTTTGAGGAGATGCTTGGGGTTGTGTACGTGGCCGCCATTGCCACGTTTGGCCAAGGAGCATTGGCGGAGGAAATGAAAGGAGCGTTGGAACAATTGCCACCGCCGATGGAAATTTTGGATCCGCCATTTGCTAAGGTGTATTCTTTCCATGTAGTGTAAATAAATAAAAATTAAAAGTTAGTTTGCTTTTGCATGTTTGCTTTCGTTTTTTTTCTCTTTTCTAGGATCTTTTCCCAAGATCTGATACTCTTCCAACATTGAGGACAATGCTTATTTTAAGTTGGGGGGGAGAGTATTAAAATCTTTAGGATAGTTAGGATTTTGGCCTAAATTTTTTTTTTGAGATTCCCTCCATGCTTCCATCATTCCATGAATGTCATTGCATATCATTTTTGGCCTCTTCGTTCCTATGTCGCTTGCTTTGTTTAGTCCCTACATGCTTTCATGTTATGCTATTTTTTCGGATTATCACTTTGGTATCGATTTCTCGATGTTTGATTGGCACGTTTTCATTTCTTTTCCAATTTGGAGTCAAAGGCTAATATGCCATTTATGAAACTACTTTATACGTCGTGATATCTCTTTGAAATAATTTGGGAAAAGTTTGGTGTAAGTGATCGCATGAATTGGGATGAATGATGTAGTTTCTAATTGGATTGGATTTGGCCAATTGTGCATGCTTTGTTTTCCTCTTAGGAGTGGGTGGATGAGTAGCTAATTCATGTTGGAATTGAAAAAAAAAAAATTAGTATAAGTGAATGTTTCTTTCTAATCAAATTGAGTAGCCGGTGCCCCACGAAACATTGGGGAGGACGCCAAAGATGAGATTTAGGGGATCATTCCATCCCTTTGCCTATATAGCGTTATCGCGTGTAGGTATTGGTGTCGTGTTTGCAATTATGGCGTTATCGCGTGAATGCAAAACATAAACATCCAAAAATCCAAAAACATTAAAAAAAAGAGAAAAAGAAAAGAAAAAAAGAAAAAAAATGAATGAATAAGCTTCATGAGTGATGCAATCTCATCTCCCACCACTTAGAAGGAATTTCTTTTGGTTTTGGCCATTTTCATGAAAATTTGAAATTTTGACGTCGTGATATTTTCCGATACGTGTGATACGGTGCTTATTACCTTACTTTTCGTTGAATTGGATCGAGGGGAGTGTCATTTATTGTTTATTTTCATACATTGGGTATATTAACGTTGAAATCATTTGGAAATACTATTTTGGAGTGTGCCATGATGATATCGAGGATTTGGTGCATGTTTTTCAATTTTATCCGAATTTATCGCATATTTTGCTAGGGACTAGCAAAAAGCTAGTTGGGGGGTGTGATTCGGAATATAAATTGCTTATTTTCCCCCCCATTTTTGGGTATTTTATGTGTATATCATGTTTAATTTGGCGTTGATACGTGTGTTTTAGTGATATCTTGAATTATTAGCGCCTATGCTCTTTTTATACATAAAATACGATTTTTATGGACTAACTTTTGCTCCTCATATTTTTCAGGTACTTCTGGGATTTTTCTGGATTTTCTGGAATTGTTCCAGAATTTTTGGGAATTTCTGGATATTTTTGGTGATTTATGGAAGCATGAGAAGCAATTTCTAAGAGTTTCTGGATTTTTAGAAAATAAAATTTAAAAAATATATATATATAAGCCCGTTAGGCGGGCCGGCCCGCTGGCCGGCCCGCGTTGCCGCTGCGCGCGCGTATGTAAAAAAAAGTTTTTTTTTTATTTAATTATTTTGGCGGGCCGGCCCAGCAGTGGCCGGCCCGCCTATGAATTTTGAGCGGGGGCGGCCCGCTCAAATTTTGAGCGGGCTTCGCCCCGCTGCTTGCAGCGGGGGCAGCCCGCTCAAAATTTGAGCGGGGCCCGTTGCTGCGTCTGGCGACCCGCGCGCGCGTGAGTTTTTGCGAGCAGGGGCGGCTTGTGCGGGTCGGATCCGACCCGATCCGACCCGCAATGCTGTTAAACTGCCCTGGGGTGCGATTTTTGGAGGAGTTCGTTTTTTTTGCAGGGCTCTCGGCCAGAAGTGAATTTTTGGGGGTTTTGAGTTCTTTTTAGGGCTTTGGAAGGGGGAGGAGGCCATGGATTAAGCTTGGAGCTTGGAGGAGCATTTGGGAGAGGAGAACTTCATCCTTGAGTGACACATTGGTGAAATTTTCCCTATCTCTTGTGTGTTTGATTTAGGGTTTTAAAATGTAATTGGATGTTGATTTTGAGTAAAGATTACTCCTTTTCATTATGAATCTCTGAATCTTGCTTGTGTGGTTGTGTTTTGAGATTGTTGTTGTTGGGTTGTAAAAATTCTCCTCTAGCATATGTTTAATTTCAAAATTGGTGGATGAAATTTGAGTTAATTTGTTCTTTGGAACCCTAAGGGGGAATCCATGAAGAGGATTATCCTAGCGGACCCTCTCTATTGCGCTTATTGCCTATTACTCGCATGAGTTTCACTCACTACTTATTGCACCTCACACGTTCGATGAAATGCCGTATTTTCCGATTGAGCTCCCTTAGCCGGGAGATCAATTGAGTTATATTAGGGGATGATTTCTTGCGTCCACAACCTCATTCGCATGCACACCACACGAGTCCTCCTCGTTACTTGCCGATTCGGCCCTCAACCCCTAACCACTTAGGATAGATTTTTAGTTTCTCCACGTTTTTCACCACACGTTTTCCCACTCATCCACCGTTAGCAAGGTAGTTGTTTCAAACTTTATTTTTCATTATCAGTCAATTTTTTGAAAATAGAACGAATTGTCCCTGTGATCCGACCCGGTACTCACCGGTTATTTTTATATTGCATTGACGCTCCTACGCTTGGGAGCGGAAGGCGTGCCCCGTGCGCGTTTTCCGAGTCAACCACTAGACCAAGTCAACCCATCTACACTATATAAACAACCTCTAGGAAGACCTATTTTCGCAAGAAATTAACCCTAGCCTCTTCCAAAACCCAAATTTGACGTTGCGACGAATCGTCGCAACGTTGCAGCCGTCACCTGTGCACGACCGAAGATTTCCGCTCCGTTCCCTCAGTCTGACCGAGGCCACCGCCCGCACCAAGCAAGCCCCGCATCCCGCTGCTGTCGCCACCCCCGCTCCCCACTCCGACCGAGGACATCTCTTGGTCTGACCGAGAGATCTCCCCGCCTCCGCTCCGCTCCGCAACGTTGCAACTGCAACGTTGCAACCCCCGCACCGACCGACGCTCCCGCCCGCACCGACCGAAGCGCTCCCCCGCATCGCCCGCTCCCCCGCTCCGTTGCAACCCGCCTCGCTGCAGCCCCCGCATCCGATCGCCCCGACCGACAGATCCCCTCGCTCCGGGCCGCTGTGACCGAGCGCCCAAGCCTTGCAACGCTCCCCGCTGCACTGTGACCATCCCCCTCGCTGTGTTCTCTCGGTTTGACCGAGAGAATCTCTCGCAGCGGCTCGGTCTGACCGAGCGACGTTCGTCGCAACCCCGCATCCGTCGCACCGCTTGCCACCGTGGGCCTCCCAAGTTCTCCAGAGGTATTGTAGGTCCCCCAAAGGTCCCTAGGACTACTGTGGGCCCCACCTAGGTGCTTGCTCTTCGAGGATTTGCCGCGTACGACTTCGTCGCACGTCGTAGCCCGTCGTCGCACGAGCTAGCTTTGGAATCTGGAATCTTCGTCCCGGTTGATTGCTCTGAAATTTCCAGCGAGGAATCTAATTGGAATCTGGACTTGGAGCACGATCTTTTATTCCAACCCCCGGCGTCGCTACCCGACGCCGGTGTAGCTTTCGCGTCGTGTTGAGGTAACGCTTTGCACCCCTAGGACCCCCAACCCAATTGCATGCTAATCAAGACTAAAACTGATGTTTTTAAAATGTTTTAAATGTTTTAAATTCACTAATCAAGATTAATAATATGGACTTTAGGCCGGTGGACTTGTGCACGTAGGATAATTGTGATTTTTGGACTCATTGGACGGTGTGCTCAGACGTCGTACTTGCAGGCAAGTGAAACTTGCCAACTCTTGTGTAGGGCCATGTTTTTAGGCCACTTCCTTGTTCCTAGCGTAAAAGAGACTAGTCAGTGAAATGATAGCTGGCTAGACGCCTACTTGATCTAGTTTGACAACGAAACTAGATCCGTCACCTAATTGATCTAGCTTGACAACGAAGCTAGATCCAACTCTTTAAACTTGTTGTTCATGCATACTAAACTGTCACGTTTACTTTCCTTATCTGTACGCACTTTTAACTGTCATGCATCGCATCTTACATGTCATCCCAGTTGATTGTTGCATTCGTAGCACACGCTACAAAACTAGTACTCCTTGAAAACTACTTCCGGGGGAAACGTGCCTCATGTGTTGGTCAAAAGCCAATGCCCGGGTTCCCTGGACCGGCTAGGTGCACCCCTATGCCATACTTGTTAAAAACACTTCCTGGCTCGTGATCCAGAAGCGAGCATTACCGTTCGGGGGTAAGGCCCTGGCTCGATACACGTGGAGGGGTAGGGATAAACGAATCACTTGAGCTAGGAGCTGGCCATGCAGCCACTCTAGCCAAAAGGCGGAATCTCTGTGCACGAGGTGCTTACTTTTCTTGTCTTGTACTTGTCTTGTGAATGATTCATGTAATACTTGTCATCCATGCCATGTTTAAATGCCATGCTCGTACTTTACTTTACCTTACCTGTTGCACTCATTACTTTAACTGCCATGTCATTGCATCATGCTAGAACTGCTAGGTTGCTTTACTTTTCCTACTTTCAGTTTCCTTGCACAAGTCTCTTGTAGACTTGCTGACATGTGCCCCTTGCTCTTTTGGGTGTCACATGTTAGACCTGAACCAGAGACCGTTGCTGAGTACGTGATGTTTTGCTGACGCTGAGTCTGAGTCCATGATTGCCCAGGAGGATTTTGGTGGACATCGGTGACCATTCTTTGAGTCTTTGTTGAGCTTTATTTTGTTTTAGGCCTTTTGTTAGTTATTGGTGCGTAGCACCGTCGTTTGTACTTTGTACTTTTGTTGGCCATGTTTGGGCCTTTAGTCTCTTTTTCTTTTAGCCTGGTGGCTTTTCTGCGATGTTGGAATTTATATTTATGGATATTCTGAGATTATTCTTTTGTCTCATTTCATTATTATTATCTTGTTTCGCTCGCGTTGCAAGGACCTGCAGTTTTAAATTTGATTGACGCTTATCGGACTTGCAGCTTTGTAGCTTCAAGTCTGAGCGGACCTTCTCACGCTTCGCCTCCATATTTTTGGGAAGCGGGGCGTGACAGGTTTTGTTGGTGGCCCATGCAGGTCCGGTCTTGCAATTGCGATTTAACGAAACAACGATAATAACGGAATGTCCATTAAATAAATTGCAACATCCGAGTCATAAGCCCTGAGTTTAGTCGTTTTCTTATGACACTAGGTGATATGAAGGCTTAGTTAGACATCTGTGCTTGCTAGTTAGAGGCCCTGATTGTAGTTAGACACCCTGTCAACAATTGATTTAATCGTCGTAGGAGTGACCTTAGGGGTTCTTGTCTAACCCTGACCCTATTAGACTCCTAGAATTTCCTTTTGTCATTCGTTTGGGTTCATCGATTTCAGACCAAGCTGAACGCATTTCATTACTGTCTAGCTCCTTAGAAAGCCTTAGCGCTTAGTTTTTAATCCTTAGTTGGTCGACCGTAGGAGTTCCCGTAGACTTTCCTGATTCATATCCTAGGCGTATGTATGTTCTGATCATCCGACTAATTTCCTTGCCTCGATTCACGAGATCGCCTCATGACGATCGTCGTCAATTTTCAAACATCTCCATTGCAAAACCTGAACCTTCTGAAAGTACTTTTCAAACTTCCCTTCCACTAAGTTTAATCCTGTCCAAAATTTTAAAATACTTATACTTCATACTCCTTCATTGATTTAATTTTTTTTTAAAACGTTTGTCGGAATTTTTGAACTCTAGCTTATAATATTTTTCCAGCTTATATTTTTCGTACTTATGTAAATGCGTTGCCCCTTTCATATATTAACTTTATTTTGAACCGTACTTTTTCTTTGCCCAATTCGATTTATAATTTTCCTCCTTATTTGTGTTATACGAATGATACGTCGTGTTTACTTTAATATACTTTTCAAGACACATGGAATTTCAGCTTTCAGCAAGTTGGTTTTGCTCGTCGTTTTCTCCACTTCAGATTCTTTTGCAAAAATTACTATTTTCAAAACCACATCCTGCTTTAGACCCTCCCTGATTTGATTTTAAAGATTTGCTATTCGATCTTGATAATTCTTATGCTAAGTTACTATTATTTTCTTTCCGCTCACCATACACGCTTTTAGAAAAATTTCTAAACCAAATTGAATTTCAATTATTTTTATACCCGTATCAGGCTCGTTGTGCTTGTACGCTAAGAGCTTAGTGTAACCAGTTTTATTTTTGACAAATCCTGATTTCTCTAAAAGAAGTTTCAATATTGATTTTCCATAGCCTAAAAGTTTTGAAAGCATTTAACATGAGTTTAAATCCTTCCGTTACTTGATTTCATTCTTTGACTTTCAAAAACTTTTGACAACTTTATATTAATTTATTGACGTATAAGATTTCTAAAACCTCGTCCTTAATGTTCGTGTAAACGATTTTACTTCTTTCATAATGATTTTTTGACCAATAGACCATTTTCTCTTATTATGAATTTTCGACTCAAACTTATTTTGAACAACTCGTTTTATCGACCTCCAATATTTCTTTTCAGACTGGGATTTCAACTTTTGAAGAACGACAGTTTTCAAACTCCACGTATTTTAGCTTATGCTATTCACCCTGTTATCTCTTCTGTATCCTATTTAAGCATCTCCACATCTCCCTTTCCCACGACCTAAACATCACCATTGAGTCTATTTTTCGTCTAACCAAGCTATCTCCTTGTATTCGTCCTATCTGAACTCGTGCCTATCGATCCTTCCCTCGTCACGCCCTCGACCTCGACCTCCCCCTATTGCTTAGGCTTTAGTGTCCGTCAATGTCTGTGTCAACCCTTAATTGTTAGTAGGCCCTTGGACCTTGTGAGGTAGTCGTAGTGCACGTACCTAAGTTGTGTACGTGGGCTTGAATGAGAATTCCCATAGTATATTGATGTTGCCTATTGAGTGATATATATATATACTCGGAGTTATTCGTGATAGTATGAAGTTGTTGTGTGTTAGTAGTTATAGATTTTTGTGTGGATAGCTATACTATACTAGGGATGCCTGTGTATATAAGAGTTAGTGGTGGAATGTCTAATGGAGTGTATGTAGTTAGAGATACTTGCAATGGTTGAAATAAAATGATTGGTAAAGATGTGTGTATGTTAGGTTGTGATAATAATAGGTGGATGAATAGTTAAGTGAGTAGGCCTATTATATGACCTATATATTAGTACGTATATGTATGTGCTCGTATGTAGGTATGTATTATGCTTAGACGTAAGTATTTATGTTTTGTTGCATGAGTATATATGTGATATACATATGGTAGTAAGGTTATAACTTTGATTGGTATTGCTTGCTTTTGCGGGATGTTGCATGCGTGTATACCGTGAGGTATACACGACTATTGCACATCTTAATTATGTACGTATAGAGATGTTAGTATACTAATTATGGGTAGTAGGCTATGGTGTGAATATATACATTACTATGTGTGTGACTATACAGTGAATGTTTGTACTAGGGAGGGTAGTATAAATATATGTGTGCTGATGTCGGTATTACTATTATTATGGTATATAAATTGATTTAACTATGTGGGTGTTACCTGACTAAATATTAAGTGTGATTGACCTATGGAATGTATATGGTTGAAATGGTAGACGTATAAAAATTGGAGTGGTATTGGTATAAGTATGAATGCCGTGTTACGTATATAGAATATTCTGATATATGTACTGAGTCTCACTCAAGCTTGAGTGGGTATACTCTAGGTATATTGAATGTATGTTTGTAGTTTGAATATAGCAATGTTTGATGTATGTATAGTGATAGAAGTGTTTGTGCCTGGTTGTGTTACGCACATGATTGTGGGTCGCTACACCAGTATATAGTTATAGGTGTTGGTCTTGTGGTATAGTTAATTACTAAGGACTTGCTCGTGTGAACGTATGTGTACTAGCTAAACTAGGTGTGCAGATGTACTAGTAATATAATGGTATGAATGGTATGCGTAAATGAAATGTTAGCGTGCATGGGTGTGCACCATGCACGGGTAAATATGTGCTTAGTTATAGGTTTTGATGACTATGATATATGTGGCGTGTCGTAAATACAGTTATAGGACCGTATGCGATGAGAATATATGGTGAACTATTTGCATGCATTGAATGACTATATATTGTGAAACTATAGTAGTGGTGAATATATATATATATAGTGAAACTGGATTTAATTATGGTATGGTGTGACTACATGAGTTGATGCGTTGGATGTATACTAGGAAATATTAGAGGGTAGTATACCCTTGATGTTTGTGCATAGGTAGCTATCTATACGTAGAGCAATGATTGTATTTGCTAAGTGTGAGACTATCCTTATGTGAGTATCTGAACTATTGTTTTGTACTAGGTAAGTAGTAGTTATATAAGGGATGTATGCTTATATATATGATTGAAATACATGTATAAATTTGACTGACTATAATAGGTATAAGTGTATACGTATGTGAATGTATATATATACGTGTTGGTAGTGTTAATGTTTGACTACCTAGTGCATATATAAACACTTGTAATGACTATACCTGGTTGAATTATAATATGACTTGATTTGGGTAGTTACTAGGGTGCTTAGCTATATTGGAAAGTCCGAGGACGGACTTTATTCTAAGGTGGGGAGGATGTAACGACCACTTTTCGTGATACGTTGTTCGTGCACGTGCTTTTGACCGTGCACGTGTTTGTTTTAGACTTTGTTTGTTCGTGAACACTTTTGTGTGATATGCCGTTGCGAATGTCTCTGAGAGTAGTAAATAGTGGCACTACCTTGGAACGACACACCTCGAGTCGTTTTTCCACAATTTAAACTTACTCGATGAGACGTGACGATTCTCACTCTTGACGGGAGACGTTTCTATTTTTTAGTTTCGTCGTCCGACGTCGAATTTGAGATCCGTCTTCTTAGTTAGCTCACATTCGTCATCACGATCACCCCGATATTTATTTTATAATTTTTGGAGTTCATTTGACCACTTTAATATTTTTAACAAGTTTTATATTATTTTTAATAATTAATTTATAAATTATTTTTGGCCAAATAAAATTTATTTGAGTTTAAAACGTTTTAAAGAATTTTTGAGCCAATTTTCAGCTCATTTGGACCAAGTCAAATCCTTGGGTGAGTTGGAGAAGTTGAATTTCAAATTTTAAATTATTTTAAACTTCTAATCCTATTAGATTTAGCCCTAGACCAAGTCAACCCATCTACACTATATAAACAACCTCTAGGAAGACCTATTTTCGCAAGAAATTAGCCCTAGCCTCTTCCAAAACCCAAATTTGACGTTGCGACGAATCGTCGCAACGTTGCAGCCGTCGCCTGTGCACGACCGAAGATTTCCGCTCCGTTCCCTCGGTCTGACCGAGGCCACCGCCCGCACCAAGCAAGCCCCGCACCCCGCTGCTGCCGCCACCCCCCGCTCCCCGCTCCGACCGAGGACATCTCTCGGTCTGACCGAGAGATCTCCCCGCCTCCGCTCCGCTCCGCAACGTTGCAACTGCAACGTTGCAACCCCCGCACCGACCGACGCTCCCGCCCGCACCGACCGAAGCGCTCCCCCGCATCGCCCGCTCCCCCGCTCCGTTGCAACCTGCCTCGCTGCAGCCCCCGCATCCTCTCGCCCCGACCGGCAGATCCCCTCGCTCCGGGCCGCTGTGAC
The DNA here is from genome assembly GCA_030789695.1 of Scilla litardierei. NCBI lineage: Eukaryota > Viridiplantae > Streptophyta > Magnoliopsida > Asparagales > Asparagaceae > Scilla > Scilla litardierei. Next base: position 785,071 of record JAULAV010009852.1, read on the forward strand.
CGAGCGCCCAAGCCTTGCAACGCTCCCCGCTGCACTGTGACCGTCCCCCTCGCTGTGTTCTCTCGGTCTGACCGAGAGAATCTCTCGCAGCGGCTCGGTCTGACCGAGCGACGTTCGTCGCAACCCCGCATCCGTCGCACCGCTTGCCACCGTGGGCCCCCCAAGTTCTCCAAAGGTATTGTAGGTCCCCCAAAGGTCCCTAGGACTACTGTGGGCCCCACCTAGGTGCTTGCTCTTCGAGGATTTGCCGCGTACGACTTCGTCGCACGTCGTAGCCCGTCGTCGCACGAGCTAGCTTTGGAATCTGGAATCTTCGTCCCGGTTGATTGCTCTGAAATTTCCAGCGAGGAATCTAATTGGAATCTGGACTTGGAGCGCGATCTTTTATTCCAACCCCCGGTGTCGCTACCCGACGCCGGTGTAGCTTTCGCGTCGTGTTGAGGTAACGCTTTGCACCCCTAGAACCCCCAACCCAATTGCATGCTAATCAAGACTAAAACTAATGTTTTTAAAATGTTTTAAATGTTTTAAATTCACTAATCAAGATTAATAATATGGACTTTAGGCCGGTGGACTTGTGCACGTAGGATAATTGTGATTTTTGGACTCATTGGACGGTGTGCTCAGACGTCGTACTTGCAGGCAAGTGAAACTTGCCAACCCTTGTGTAGGGCCATGTTTTTAGGCCACTTCCTTGTTCCTAGCGTAAAAGAGACTAGTCAGTGAAATGATAGCTGGCTAGACACCTACTTGATCTAGTTTGACAACGAAACTAGATCCGTCACCTAATTGATCTAGCTTGACAACGAAGCTAGATCCAACTCTTTAAACTTGTTGTTCATGCATACTAAACTGTCACGTTTACTTTCCTTATCTGTACGCACTTTTAACTGTCATGCATCGCATCTTACATGTCATCCCAGTTGATTGTTGCATTCGTAGCACACGCTACAAAACTAGTACTCCTTGAAAACTACTTCCGGGGGAAACGTGCCTCATGTGTTGGTCAAAAGCCAATGCCCAGGTTCCCTGGACCGGCTAGGTGCACCCCTATGCCATACTTGTTAAAACACTTCCTGGCTCGTGATCCAGAAGCGAGCATTACCGTTCGGGAGTAAGGCCCTGGCTCGATACACGTGGAGGGGTAGGGATAAACGATCACTTGAGCTAGGAGCTGGCCATGCAGCCACTCTAGCCAAAAGGCGGAATCTCTGTGCACGAGGTGCTTACTTTTCTTGTCTTGTACTTGTCTTGTGAATGATTCATGTAATACTTGTCATCCATGCCATGTTTAAATGCCATGCTCGTACTTTACTTTACCTTACCTGTTGCACTCATTACTTTAACTGCCATGTCATTGCATCATGCTAGAACTGCTAGGTTGCTTTACTTTTCCTACTTTCAGTTTCCTTGCACAAGTCTCTTGTAGACTTGCTGACATGTGCCCCTTGCTCTTTTGGGTGTCACATGTTAGACCTGAACCAGAGACCGTTGCTGAGTACGTGATGTTTTGCTGACGCTGAGTCTGAGTCCATGATTGCCCAGGAGGATTTTGGTGGACACCGGTGACCATTCTTTGAGTCTTTGTTGAGCTTTATTTTGTTTTAGGCCTTTTGTTAGTTATTGGTGCGTAGCACCGTCGTTTGTACTTTGTACTTTTGTTGGCCATGTTTGGGCCTTTAGTCTCTTTTTCTTTTAGCCTGGTGGCTTTTCTGCGATGTTGGAATTTATATTTATGGATATTCTGAGATTATTCTTTTGTCTCATTTCATTATTATTATCTTGTTTCGCTCGCGTTGCAAGGACCTGCAGTTTTAAATTTGATTGACGCTTATCGGACTTGCAGCTTTGTAGCTTCAAGTCTGAGCGGACCTTCTCACGCTTCGCCTCCATATTTTTGGGAAGCGGGGCGTGACACCTATTCCGAGTGGGAGTGATGTTATTCCAAGTGGGAGTGATGTCATTCCAAGTGGGAGTGATCAAACTCAAACAAGACGTAGTAATCGAACGAGGCTAACACCTCTGAGATTTGAGGATGAATTTCCTCAAACATTCATGACATTACTACAAGATGATGACGAACCTGTAAATTTCAAACAGGCCGTCACATGCCCTGCTAAAGATAAATGGATAGCGGCAATGGAAGAAGAACTTCAATCCATGAAAACAAACCAAGTCTGGGACTTGGTTGATTTACCTAAGGGACGTAGAGCCATTGGGAACAAGTGGGTTCTCAAAATCAAGCATAAGGCTGATGGCTCCATCAAGAAATATAAAGCTCGCCTTGTTGCGAAAGGTTTCACGCAACAGGAAGGAATAGACTACGAAGAGACTTTCTCTCCTGTCGTGCGTTTTACCTCAATTCGCTTAATTCTGGCAATGGTGGCTTGTTTGGACCTCGAGTTACATCAGATGGATGTAAAGACTGCTTTTCTTAACGGAGAACTAGATGAGGAGATCTACATGGAACAACCAAACGGGTTTGTACAAGAAGATAACAAACATAAGGTTTGTAAACTTCGTAAATCCATATATGGTCTTAAACAATCCTCAAGGCAGTGGTATATGCGCTTTCAAGAAGTCGTTTTGTCGTATGGTTTCTCCATGCTCGACGAAGACAACTGCGTATATATTAAGAGGATTAAAAACAAGTATGTAATTATGTCTCTTTATGTAGATGACATACTTATAGCCGGAAATGATAAGCGTCTTATCTTGGATATCAAAGCTTGGCTTTCATCCGTCTTTGAGATGAAAGACATGGGTGAAGCTGCATATATCCTTGGGGTTAAGATCTCAAGGAATCGTTCCAAGAAATTTCTTTCTCTCTCTCAAGAGACATATATAAAGAAAGTTTTAGAACGGTTTAATATGCAGGACTGCAAGCCAATTGATACTCCAATAAGCAAAGGCGAGGGTCTATGTTTGGAAATGTGTCCCAAAGATCCAAAAGAAAAGAAAGCTATGGAAAAGGTTCCATACTCCAGTGCTGTCGGGAGTCTGATGAACGCTATGATGTGTACCAGACCGGACATTTGCTATGGTGTTGGTATGGTAAGCCGTTACCAATCCAACCCAGGACATGCACACTGGAAAGCGGTGAAGAGGATATTAAGGTACCTCAAAGGGACTGCGGACTATGCGTTATGCTATCAAGGCAATACCTTGAGACTCGAAGGCTATACCGATGTTGATTGGGCAGGTGATCTCGACGAGCGAAGATCTACCTCAGGCTTTGTTTTCTTGCTCGGGAATGGTGCAATATCCTGGAGCAGCAAGAAACAAACCTGCATCGCTCTATCAACCATGGAAGCCGAATTCGTAGCATTCAGCATGGCGGTCCAAGAAGCTGTTTGGCTTAGGAAATTCTTAAACAGGCTGACGAATGCCACTGACTCAAGCACTATTCCTATATACAGTGATAGTCAAGCTTCGATTGCCTACGTCAAAGATCCTAAATTTCATTGTAAGACCAAACACATTGACATTCGATTCAAGTTTGCGAAGGACTATGACAAACGGAAGGAAGTAGACATAGGATACATATCCACGCATGAGATGATAGCTGATCCCCTTACTAAGGCGATCCCCAGAGATGTGTTCTACAAACACTTATCATCTATGGGAATGCGTAGGTGCTGAGCTGTATCTTGTAATATTTCCCATGTCTATAGAAGATCAAAGTTTAATAAAAGAAAGAAGTTCTTTTATATATTGCATACAAGTTTCTTACAAATGATTTTATACATTTGTGTTTAAGTCTCAGCTATTTTATTGTGTGTATGTCGGACAGATTAAGGTTGGCTCTCTCACATGAGCAACCACCTTATCTTATCAGATGGATAAGATAGAGATGAGACTAGTTTAAAGTCAAAATCATTAATTGATTTAGAGTCGTGACTTAAACAAGATAGTCAAATGAAAGATCTGCATCATATGGATGCTTACAAAAGATCTGAGATCTATATCACAAGGATATTTGAAAGAGATCTCATAGGATTTTTTAAATCCTATCTGTCCTATGCAGGATGAGAGTCCGGGAATATTTCATGAGTAGTAAGGGGACTCAAAAGATAGGCACTGTGGTGTCTGATCTTTCATCCGTACAACATCATTAAGACATACTCTCCCTGGGAAAGGAGTGATGTTGTAATACGTGTTCATACCACGTATGCATTTCGACCACTGAGTTAGTAGCAATAGTGTTTGCTATTATGTGAGACTCAAAGGCCATACGGGTCTTAACTCTTACCCTCAAGGACTCCAATTGGTTCCTTTAGATTTGACGAGATGATCGCTATCTTAGCGTGTTGCTAATGGGCTATGATAATTCGGATCGGCGGGGCACGTTAGAAAAGCGAATCAAGTCAAGATCAGAAGGTTCGCAAGAAGAGGAAGATTGATTTCATATTCGCATTTGGACTTTAATGATTCAAAGCTGGCCAGCCAATTGTAATCCAGATGGGATTCAATTGTTGAATATAAAGTATAAGAAATGTGAAGAAATAATCTAGGGTAAAGCATGCGTTGAACTACTCAACTTTGCACCTTCGAGGTCGTTGTGTATCTCTAACAAGTGCACAACAACAGACTCTACGCGCATGACGGTCGCACGGTCTATTTCTCGGTATGATAGATGAAAGAACTAAGAGAAAGACGTTCTCTTACAATCCCCTCAAGTGTGAGTGGGAGATGTTGGATATGGAAGACGTTTGTACACCCTTGTGGGGGATGTACGAGGGAATACAGACCTCGAACGTCGCGTACACGAAGTCGTGTGCAAAGGGAATCTGTTCCCTTGCGGAGAGGATCTCTGGATGAGTAGGAAAGTCGCATTATATATGCATAAGTGCATGCGACATATGGCTAATAAAGGGGGAATATCTTAAGCTTATGTTGTACCATGCATATGGTACAACTTAAGCTTATAATGTGCCATGTATCATGGTACACCTTAATTAAGTTGTTCCAAAGGAACAATTTACCCTAAAATAACTACCTTGGGGGCTATAAATAAGACCCAAGGGTAAGCCATTTCTTACACTTTTGCATGGCATTCTTGCATGCATTTTCATTCTAGCGAAGCTCTGCCGAAATACTTCCTCTCTCTTTATCCAAGTTCTTAATCTAAAGTAGAGATTTAGATTATGGATTTAGTAGCCTTACTCCGTTCGTGAGAAGACTCGATCCGTCGTGGCGAATCCGAAGGCAAAGTTCCGAGACTACCGTTCCGCATACGCAAGCGTAAGTCTCAACTTTATTTATCGAGCCTAACTCTGCTTTGGCAGGATCCAACAGAATCCGCTCTTCCTCGAGTTCGAGGTGTTTAGATACATCGCTTAAAGTTTTAATGCACTCATTATGAGTGAGGTGCATTTTCATGTTATCCCAGCTATCTGGGAGTGAACGAATGACTGCTTGGATCTGCGGTTCGTCAGACAGCGTAAGACCCGCATCCTTCAATTCAGCTATGAGATTCGCCATGTGGCGGAGATGCTTTTTCATAGAATGATCTCGCCGCATCTTGTACGAATCAAATTGAATATTTAAGGAGCGGAGTTTGGTAACCGAAGTTCCACCAAACTTTATTTCTAGCTCAGACCATATGTCTTTGGCTAGGTCGAATTCCCGAAATAGACGCATTATGTCATTGTCCATTGCGGACAGTAACGTAATACGTGCTATTTTGTTCTTTCGAGTCCAAGTCTCATAAGCTTCCCGGTCCCTCTTGTGTTGGGCCGTATTGCCCAACTCAGGTTCTTCCATTATGTTTTGGAGTGTTTCAAGCACATCTTGCTCCTCCAAAACATATTGGATTTTTATTGACCAAAGTTTATAATTGTCGCCGTTGAGCTTTTCACCTTTGTTAAGCTCTGCGACAATGTTCTTAGAAGCGGTAGACATATTCGATTCAAAAAACTGCAAAGAAGATGATAAACACGATCAAAATTCTATGCATAAAGTTTCGATTCTTTAAATACTTGATAAGTTCCTTGGATGCGCTGAAATGTTATTCTAGAATCGAGAAGTTCACTACGTTCCCAACTACCATCTAGAAGTAACTTTCAAAGTATCCCTCTTACTTATCTCAAGTAAAAATAAATTAGAAATGATACCCGTATGGTACCGGCAGCGGAAAAATACTTTTGAAAAACATATCTTTCAAAATGGAATAGGTGAGAGTTTGCGCAAAGAATTTTAGCGCAACAATTGCCAAGCCACGAGACCTGTTCTACACACCCATGGGTTAGATAACCATGGCCGGATCGTGGTAGGACTTGGAATTCTAAATTGCGCTATCCCGATTAAGGACGGGACATAACCTATTTGAAAACGCCTTTTTCAAAAATTTGAAAATACATTGGCTAATCTCCGTAGAGTAGAGCACAACGTTTATAAGTTCATTGGCTAATCTCCGTATAGTAGAGCACAATGACATGGCTAATCTCGCATGAAGTAGAGCATTACGGCTAATCTTCAAGGAGTAGAGCACAATTTCATAAGTACATTGGCTAATCTCCGTAGAGTAGAGCACAATGACTTGGCTAATCTCGCATGAAGTAGAGCACTATGGCTAGTCTTCAAGGAGTAGAGCCCAAGTTAAAAAAAACTTCATAAAATGTTAGCCCCGTATGGGCTAATCGACACATTCGTGTTTGACCAAGGCCTTTTGACACCCCGTATGGGCTAGTCGGCAAATTCGTGATCAACCTAGACCTTTCGCCGGATTGGTCGACCAAAACACCCAAATTGGTCGACCAAAAATTGGTCTTCATCACTCTCGGCCAGTGCCGATCAGACTGGCCCTTGGCCAAAGAACAGTCGCTGCCAGGGCCGACCGTGGCACTGGCAGCGGCCAGGCCCTGGCCGGCGGCCAGGGACCCTGCCCTGGCCTCGGCCAGGGCGGCCAGGCCCTAGCCTGAGGCCAGGGCGCTGTCCTGGCCCCTGCCAGGGCGGCCAAGCCCCTGGCCGGGGCCAGGGCCCCTGCCCTGGCCTCGGCCAAGCCCTGGCCTGAGGCCAGGGCGCTGCCCTGGCCCCTGGCCGGGGCCAGGGCCCCTGGCCGGGGCCAGGGCCCCTGCCCTGGCCTCGGCCAAGCCCTGGCCTGAGGCCAGGGCGCTGCCCTGGCCCCTGGCCGGGGCCAGGGCCCCTGCCCTGGCCTCTGCCAGGGCGGCCGGGGCCAGGGCCCCTGCCCTGGCCTCTGCCAGGGCGGCCGGGGCCAGGGCCCCTGCCCTGGCCTCGGCCAGGGAGGCCAGGCCCTGGCCGGGCCGCGGCCAGGGCCTTCTGGTGGCCGGCCATGGCCATGGCCATGGCCTATTGGCCTTGACCGGCCATGGCCCTTTAGCCATGGCCGGTCTCCCCCCTTTCATGGGATGGCCGCACGCACTCCTCCCCCTTGATGGGGTGGTCGTCGGTGGTTATTGGCCGTAGCCAACCCCCTCCGCATGGGGAGGGGGGTGCATGGCCTTCATAGCCCATTTGGCCATGGCGCACATGCACTAAAATTCATCTTCTCTGATGGAGATAACTACCATCATCTTCCTCGATGAAGCACCCGTTCGTCGATGAAGCACCAGTTTGTCGAGAAATTAGTTATTTCCTAATGGCCGTGTGCCAAAAATGAAAAATAACATACTACGTGAACGGTCGGTTCTTCCCGTCACGGAGAGTTCCTACCATATCCGTAATGATAGGAGACCCTAACATGAAAAGAACAACCGCTGCGTTCTCTCCGTCACGAAGCGTTCCTACCATATCCGTAATGGTAGGATACCCATTCGTGAAAAAGACAACGACTCGTTCATAGTTTCGACGGGATGTCGGTTTGACCGGGGCGAACCCGTATGGCTCTGATACCAATGTAGGATCCTGTCAAAACAGAGTTAGGATCGATAAATAAAGTTGAGACGTACGCTTGCGTATGCGGAACGGTAGTCTCGGAACTTTGCCTTCGGATTCGCCACGACGGATCGAGTCTTCTCACAAACGGAGTAAGGCTACTAAATCCACAATCTAAATCTCTACTTTAGATTAAGAACTTGGATAAAGAGAGAGGAAGTATTTCGGCAGAGCTTCGCTAGAATGAAAATGCATGCAAGAATGTCATGCAAAAGTGTAAGGAAATGGCTAACCCTTGGGTCTTATTTATAGCCCCCAAGGTAGTTATTTTAGGGTAAATTGTTCCTTTGGAACAATTTAACTAAAGCGTACCATCATACATGGCACATTATAAGCTTAAGTTGTACCATATACATGGTACAACATAAGCTTAAGATATTCCCCCTTTATTAGCCATATGTCGCATGCACTTATGCATATATAATGCGACTTTCCTACTCATCCAGAGATCCTCTCCGTAAGGGAACAGATTCCCTTTGCACACGACTTCGTGTACGCGACGTTCGAGGTCCGTATTCCCACAAGGGTGTACAAACGTCTTCCATATCCAACAAATGTGTCACATTTTAAGTATGGAACATCATGGTATTTTTTGGAACGTCATTTCACGGGTCAAATTCCGATTATTCAGCTTTAAGTAAAAACGACATTTTAAACATTAAGCTTCAAAAATTCACAACAAATCGCACACTTGCCAGATTTTGATTAACTTGGTGTCGTTAGGTTCGTCTTGACGAGCTCTACGCTACGGTTCAATCGGTTCTCTGATTTGATTAAACATATAACAGAATTAGGTTTTATCTGACATGATAACGGATTTTTGCTGTCCTTTTTGCTCTGTTTTCCTGTAGTGGTCTAATAATCCAGTTTTATTATGTTCTCTATCCTATAGTGTGGGTTGTAGTATAGTAAGCTATAGATCTACTAATCGGTCACACAGAAAAGGGTCGAGACGTAGCGATGGGCAGCGGCGACGAGTACAGCCCCAAACAGCGACACGAGCGGAAAATTGCTGCGGTAGCGGCTGTCAGCAGGCGGGGAAGGTGATGGTCGTCGGGTTTAGAGTTGAAGGCGGCTCTGCAGTGGTATGGAGGATGGTAGGAGCTTGTCAGAGTCTTGGAGAGCTTAGAGGGAGGCTGTCGGACTGCCGGAAGGTCGGAGGGGTGTGCTGGCGGTGGACTGGGACTGGGTTGCAGCCTGTTGGGAGTTTGCAGCCAGCTGGAGTTGCGGTGCCGGGAAGAGGAGGCCGCTGGAGAGGTTTGCAGGTCGTCAAGAAGTGAGGGAGAGGGAAGTCTGGGGTTTTGTGGCTCGGGGGTACTGTTTTTGAAGAGGGGAGCTTCGGTAGGGCACCTAGGGTGTGGGTTGTTCGGAGGGGAGTCAGGAGATGGCGAGGGAGGAGCTGGGGCGTGGGGTTTGTCGACGGCTGACTACAGCGCTTGGAGAGGAGAGGGATGTTGATATTTTCGGATGAGAGAGGGAGAGGGAGAACTCGAACTGGGCTATGGGGTTTGCTTTAGTTTGTTTGAGTTTTGGAAACAACAGCACGAGAAAGAAAATGCATGGGTTCCCTTTGTTTTGTGATGGGAGAAGAGAGTAGGCCCTGTGCTAGCCTTTGTAGGGAAATAATAATGGGAAGAGGGCTGCTATAGAGTTGGAAGCCCTGGGTAGTTGCGTGAATGACAGGGAAGGGTTCTTTGTGTATTGTTTTTGATGAGAGGAAGAGGCCGTAGGTTAGCTTTTGTAGAGAGATGTTGTCACGCCCTGCTTCCCAAAACTACGGAGGCGAAGCGTGAATAAGGCCCGCTTAGGCCGGAGCTGTGAAGCCCGGACCCAATAAGCGTCTGTGTGGTACTCCAAGATGAAGGAACAGGTCCCTGCGGAAAAGTACGAAACAACAAAAGTACTGAAAAAGAAACATTCATTTTATTCCAAACCAACAATCCAGAAAGTGCTGAGAGTATACCAAAAAGCCTGACACGGCTACAACAACTGAAAGTAAACTAACGGTCCAAGCACCCAACCTAGACAGAAAGAGTAAACGGTGCTACGCACCCAACTAAAAAGCAGTAAGAACTCTGGAAGCGGCAACGTGAAGACCTCTAGCTCTGGTCCTCCTCAGGCACGTACTCTGGGTTGACGTCCTCAGGCTCCACGTACTCTGGTAGGTCTGCCTCGTCAACGTACTTCGGCTCGACACCTGTTGTACAACACCCAAAAGAAAGGAACTGTACGTCAGGTAAAGTCTATAAAAGAGGGTTGGACTCTACTGCAAGTGTACTGAAATTTTAATCAACAGTTTACTGGTTGATTAACATACTGGGGTTATAACATGGCATTTAAAGAAAGTAACAGAGCAGGAAAAGTAAACACGACATGATGTAGCCGTTACGTGTGCTACCAACTACGGGACTAACCTAAATGGGTCAAGAAAAGACGTGACAAGACAAGACAAGACAAGACACGTGTGACTCAAAGTCAGCCATGAGCTCTAACCATCGTCTCTGACGCATATTGAGCTCCTTCTGCGTAAAGATGTACTTCAAGCTTTTATGGTCGGTGAAAATCTTCACGCTCTCACTCAGCAAGAAGTGCCTCCAGATCTTCAGTGCAAAAATCACCGCTGCCAACTCCAGATCGTGCGTCGGGTAATTCTTCTCATGAGTCCTCAACTGACGAGAAGAGTACGCGACCACGTGGCCATGCTGATGCAAAATGCACCCAAGGCCCTTCTCTAATGCATCACAATATACCTCAAAGCCTCCGCTCTGATCCGGTACCGGTAAAACCGGTGCTGTGGTCAACCTCGCCTTCAAGATACTGAAGGCCTCCTCACAAGCATCTGACCAATGGAACTCCACATCCTTCCTCGTCAGTTTAGTTATCGGCTCTGCAATCCTCAAGAAATCCTTGATGAACCACCGATAATAGCCCGCTAAACTAAGGAAGCTCCTTATGTCTGACGCTGACTGCGGAGTCGGCCAATCTCTGACTGCTCTGACCTTCTCCGGATCTACAGATATGCCATCTCCGGACACCACGTGTCCCAGGAATACGACTCTGTCCAACCAGAACTCGCACTTACTATACTTGGCATATAGCTTATGTCGTCTCAGCGTCTCCAGCACTGTCCTCAGATGACAGTTGTGCTCTTCCTCAGATTTCGAGTAAATAAGGATGTCGTCAATGAAGATAACGACAAACTTATCCAGGAAGTCGTAGAAAATTAAGTTCATCAAATTTATGAACACAGCTGGAGCGTTGGTCACGCCGAAAGGCATAACCACGAACTCATAATGTTCGTACTTCGTCCGAAAAGCTGTCTTCGGAATATCATCCTTCTTCACCTTCAGCTGATGGTATCTGCTCCTCAAGTCTAACTTCGAGAAAACTCTCGAACCTCCAAGCTGGTCAAAGATATCGTCGATGCGCGGCAGCGGATACTTATTCTTCACTGTGACAGCATTCAGCCCTCGATAGTCCACGCACATCCTGCGGGACCCATCCTTCTTCTTCACAAGCAAGACCGGTGCACCCCACGGTGACACACTAGGGTGGATGAAACCCTTCTGCAGCAACTCATCTAATTGTTTCTGCAACTCCTCAAGCTCAGCAGGGGCCATACGGTACGGTGCCTTCGATATCGGTTGCGCTCCCGGCATAAGATCAATACCAAATTCTAGAGCTCTGTCGGGTGGCAAACCTGAGATATCCTCCGGGAAGACGTCGTCGAAATCTCTGACGACTGCTGGTCGCTCGACCTCCATCTGCATAGCTGCGACAATCGGCACCTCCGGCTTGGCTCAAAATCTGATGGGCCCAAGCGACTCATCTCTGCTACGGAACTCGAACTCCGGATGGCCTGGAATCCTGAATACCACCTTCTTGCCGTGGCACTCGATCGAGGCGTGGAAGTCTCCTAGACAATCGATGCCAAAGACGACATCGAAATGTGGCACGTCATGGACAATGAAGTCTGCAAAAAGTTCGGGTCCACTAACCACCAATTGGATCGATTGACATCCCAGATTCACCGTCACCACTCAGTTCCCTGTGGTGATGTCCCAACACTTGGGAAGTGTATGGGTGGGAATGGAGTGCCTTGTTACAAATCTCCGGTATATGATGCACATGGATGCACCGGAGTCGAACAAGGGCAAAGCCGGGTGAGAGGACACTAGAATGGTGCCTAAGATATAAAGGAACTAAGGTCAACAAAGCTACTCTAACAAACAAGGCAATCAAACAAAATTAACAATAAGGTCTAAACTATGAAATGAAAGACTAGATCTGAAGTAATACCTGCAATAACTCCATCCACATCTTCAGCCTCCACGGCTGTCATGGTGTAAGCCGGCCTCTGAGGTTGCGCTGCCCGCTGAAACATCTCCCTCTGTGGCGCCAAGGGTGGTCCACGGACAGCATGTCATCTCTGAACTGAGGCAGGCGCTCTACTCTACAGTGGGGCCGGCGCTCCGACTATGGCATGACGTGCTCTCGGACAATCCTTAGCAGCATGCGAGGCATCTCCACAAACCAAGCACAATCCCATCTTCCTCCTACAGTTGGCCTGAACATGCCCTGGCTTGCCGCAGAAGTGGCATGTGCCCTTGTTCTGGCTCTGCACGGGTGATCCAGGCCTCTTGAATGGCACTGACTGAACTGGTCTTATCGCCGGCCTAGCAGGTGGCCGGTACTGCTCCATGGGACGCTTTCCTCCACCAGCTGGAGGGTCAGGTAGACGCAATATGATCTCATGATTCCTCGCGGTATTCAGCACGTCTCCCATGGTCGAAAAATCTGCCGAAGACATAGAAGCCTGAATCTTTGGCCGCAGTCCCTGTCGAAACCGATCAGCTCGGTTCTCCTCCTTCTTCACCATATATGAGGCAAAACGACTCAGCATCTCGAACTCCGCCTCGTACTCATCGACGGTCATGTCCCCCTGCTTCAGATCTACAAATCTGCTCACAAGCTCCCTCTTAGCAGCCTTGGGGAAATACTTCTCCTTGAACACCGACCTGAAGGTCTTCCACTCCACTAGCTTCTGCAGGCGCCTCTCCTCAATGTGCCACCAGTTCCTAGCATTCTCGGTCAGCTACATCTTCGCTATATCGACTCGGGTATCATCAGGGATCTTCGCAGCTACCAGCTTCTCCTCTGTACTCTGGATCCACTCATGAGCACCTAAGGGTCCCTCCTTCCCAGAAAATGTCCTCGGCTGAAGCTCATTAAACTGCTTCACTCTCGGAGCAGCTCGAGGGGCAGGCGGAGGCGGTGGTGGTGCAGCTGGAGGAGCTTGGGCAGCACTGTGGGACTGCTGAACCAACTGATGATGTGTAGGATCCTGCCAAAACAGAGTTAGGATCGATAATTAAAGTTGAGACTTACGCTTGCGTATGCGGAACGGTAGTCTCGGAACTTTGCCTTCGGATTCGCCACGACGGATCGAGTCTTCTCACGAACGGAGTAAGGCTACTAATCCACAATCTAAATCTCTATTTTAGATTAAGAACTTTGAAAGAGGAAGAGAAAGGATTTCTGCAGAGCTTCGCTAGGATGAAGTTGCATGCATGAATTTCATGCAAAAGGTGTAAGAAATGGCTTACCCTTGGGTCTTATTTATAGCCCCCAAGGTAGTTATTTTAGGGTAAGTTGTTCCTTTGGAACAACTTAATTAAGGTGTACCATGATACATGGCACATTATAAGCTTAAGTTGTACCATATGCATGGTACAACATAAGCTTAAGATATTCCCCCTTTATTAGCCATATGTCGCATGCACTTATGCATATATAATGCGAATTTCCCACTCATCCAGAGATCCTCTCCGCAAGGGAACAGATTCCCTTTGCACACGACTTCGTGTACGCGACGTTCGAGGTCCGTATTTCCTCGTACATCCCCCACAAGGGTGTACAAACGTCTTCCATATCCAACATCTCCCACTCACACTTGAGGGGATTGTAAGAGAACGTCTTTCTCTTAGTTCTTTCATCTATCATACCGAGAAATAGACCGTGCGACCGTCATGCGCGTAGAGTCTGTTGTTGTGCACTTGTAGGAGATACACAACGACCTCGAAGGTGCAAAGTTGAGTAGTTCAACGCATGCTTTACCCTAGATTATTTCTTCGCATTTCTTATACTTTATATTCAACAATTGAATCCCATCTGGATTACAATTGGCTGGCCAGCTTTGAATCATTAAAGTCCAAATGCGAATATGAAATCAATCTTCCTCTTCTTGCGAACCTTCTGATCTTGACTTGATTCGCTTTTCTAACGTGCCCCGCCGAGCCGAATTATCATAGCCCATTAGCAACACGCTAAGATAGCGATCATCTCGTCAAATCTAAAGGAACCAATTGGAGTCCTTGAGGGTAAGAGTTAAGACCCGTATGGCCTTTGAGTCTCACATAATAGCAAACACTATTGCTACTAACTCAGTGGTCGAAATGCATACGTGGTATGAACACGTATTACAACATCACTCCTTTCCCAGGGAGAGTATGTCTTAATGATGTTGTACGGATGAAAAGATCAGACACCACAGTGCCTATCTTTTTGAGTCCCCTTACTACTCGTGAAATATTCACGGACTCTCATCCTGCATAAGACATATAGGATTAAAAAATCCTATGAGATCTTTTTCAAATATCCTTGTGATACAGATCTCAGATCTTTTGTAAGCATCCATATGATGCAGATCTTTCATTCGACTATCTTGTTTAAGTCACGACTCTAAATCATTTGTCTAATGATTTTGACTTTAAACTAGTCTCATCTCTATCTTATCCATCTGATAAGATAAGGCGGTTGCTCATGTGAGAGAGCCAACCTTAATCTGTCCGACATACACACAAAAAAATAGCTGAGACTTAAACACAAATGTATATAAAATCATTTGTAAGAAACTTATATGCAAATTAAATTTTGATCTTCTATAGACATGGGAAATATTACATGATACAGCTCAGCACCTACGCATTCCCATAGATGATAAGTGTTTGAAAAACACATCTCTGGGGATCGCCTTGGTAAGGGGATCCGCTATCATCTCATGCGTGGATATGTATCCTATGTCTACTTCCTTCCGTTTGTCATAGTCCTTCGCAAACTTGAATCGAATGTCAATGTGTTTGGTCTTACAATGAAATTTAGGATCTTTGACGTAAGCAATCGAAGCTTGACTATCACTGTATATGGGAACAGTGCTCGAGTCAGAAGCATTCGTCAGCCTGTCTAAGAATTTCCTAAGCCAAACATCTTCTTGGACCGCCATGCTGAATGCTACGAATTCGGCTTCCATAGTTGATAAGGCGATGCAGGTTTGCTTCTTGCTGCTCCAGGATATTGCACCATTCCCGAGCAAGTAAACAAAGCCTGAGGTAGATCTTCGCTCGTCGAGATCACCCGCCCAATCAGCATCGGTATAGCCTTCGAGTCTCAAGGTATTGCCTTGATAGCATAACGCATAGTCCGCAGTCCCTTTGAGGTATCTTAATATCCTCTTCACCGCTTTCCAGTGTGCTTGTCCTGGGTTGGATTGGTAACGGCTTACCATACCAACAGCATAGCAAATGTCCGGTCTGGTACACATCATGGCGTACATCAGACTCCCGACAGCACTGGAGTATGGAACTTTTTCCATAGCTTTCTTTTCTTTTGGATCTTTGGGACACATCTCCAAACATAGACCCTCGCCTTTGCTTATTAGAGTATCAATTGGCTTGCAGTCCTGCATATTAAACCGTTCTAAAACTTTCTTTATATATGTCTCTTGAGAGAGAGAAAGAAGTTTCTTGGAACGATTCCTTGAGATCTTAACCCCAAGGATATATGCAGCTTCACCCATGTCTTTCATTTCAAAGACGGATGAAAGCCAAGTTTTGATATCCAAGATAAGACGCTTATCATTTCCGGCAATAAGTATGTCATCTACATAAAGAGACATAATTACATACTTGTTTTTAATCCTCTTAATATATACGCAGTTGTCTTCGTCGAGCATGGAGAAACCATACGACAAAACGACTTCTTGAAAGCGCATATACCACTGCCTTGAGGATTGTTTAAGACCATATATGGATTTACAAAGTTTACAAACCTTATGTTTGTTTTCTTCTTGTACAAACCCGTTTGGTTGTTCCATGTAGATCTCCTCATCTAGTTCTCCGTTAAGAAAAGCAGTCTTTACATCCATCTGATGTAACTCGAGGTCCAAACAAGCCACCATTGCCAGAATTAAGCGAATGGAGGTAAAACGCACGACAGAAGAGAAAGTCTCTTCGTAGTCTATTCCTTCCTGTTGCGTGAAACCTTTCGCAACAAGGCGAGCTTTATATTTCTCGATGGAGCCATCAGCCTTATGCTTGATTTTGAGAACCCACTTGTTCCCAATGGCTCTACGTCCCTTAGGTAAATCAACCAAGTCCCAGACTTGGTTTGTTTTCATGGATTGAAGTTCTTCTTCCATTGCCGCTATCCATTTATCTTTAGCAGGGCATGTGACGGCCTGTTTGAAATTTGCAGGTTCGTCATCATCTTGTAGTAATGTCATGAATGTTTGAGGAAATTCATCCTCAAATCTCAGAGGTGTTAGCCTCGTTCGATTACTACGTCTTGTTTGAGTTTGATCACTCCCACTTGGAATGACATCACTCCCACTTGGAATAATATCACTCCCACTCGGAATAGGATTGGTATCGTTCGTATCATCCATTGGTGACGTTTGAAACGTATTTTCTTCTTCACCAAGAATTCTCCCACTCGAACGTTCCGATCCTTCTTGATCCCAAGTCTCAAACAAGGATAAGTCTTGACTTATCTCACCCTGTCTTGGAAACTCGTTTTCCAAGAAGACAACATCCCTCGATTCGAATTCTATAAGACCCCCATTGTCCTCTTGACCGACGAAAACATATCCTTTGGAGTTTTCAGCGTATCGTATGAAGATACACTTCCTCCCACGTGGCCCAAGTTTGCCATATTTGTGAGAGGATAAATGTGCGTAAGATGCACAACCCCAAGGTTTTAGAATGCTTAAGTCTGGAGTTCTATTGTTCCACAACTCATAAGGAGTAGAACTTACCGACTTCGAGGGTACACTGTTTAAGATGAATGCTGCCGTCAATAATGCATCACCCCAAAAGGTGATAGGCAAATTTGCCTGAGACATCATTGAACGGACCATTTCCATCAATGTCCTATTTCTTCTTTCCGCAACACCGTTTTGTTGTGGAGTATAAGGCATAGTTATTTGATGAACTATGCCTTTTTCATCACAGAGTTCCTTAAAACTCGTTGATTGATATTCCCCACCCCGATCGGTTCGTAAGACCTTTATCTTGCGATCTAGTTGATTTTCCACTAAACTCATATAGTTTTTGAAGCAAGTTAAAGCTTCATGTTTGTGGGAAATCAAATAAATATGACCGAAACGGGTGAAGTCATCAATGAAAGTGATGAAATAGGACTTCCCGTGTCTTGTCTTAACATTCATTGGACCGCAAATGTCCGAATGGATAAGCTGTAATGGAACTTCGGCCCTTGTGCCAGTTCCAAATGGCTTGCGACAAGTTTTCCCTACAAGACAATGTTCGCAAGTTGACATTTCAACTTTTGAAACATTAGATAGCAAGCCACTTTTGGCAAGTCTATCCATTCTAGTTGGTCCAATATGACCAAGTCTTGCATGCCAACAAATGATCTCAGATTCAGAGTTAGAAGCATTTGTCAAATGGAAACTTTCATTAATGGAAGAAGAAGCATCATACATTGTATTTAAAACAATTAATCCATTACAAACATTACCAGATCCAATTAAAGAACTATTACAAACAATGTCAACTTTCTGTTTATAGAACCTCCATTCATAATCTAAAGACATTAACATGACCACGGAAACGATATTCCTTCTAATATCTGGAGCAAAGAGGACGTCGTGCAATAATAATGTCCGGCCGTTGTCGAGAACTAGCTTACATGTTCCGACGCCTTTGACTTCAACACGAGTGTTGTTGCCGACGTATATCCACTTTGTTCCTTGAGTTATCTTTCGATACTCTACGAAGAACCTTCTGTCCTTCGCTACGTGGTCTGTGGCCCCTGAATCAATCAACCAAAAATAGTTAGATTCAGCAAGAAACATGGAACTAGAAACACATATGTAACTAGTCCTACAAGTTACCTTATCACTTCCATCCGTACATGTACGGGCGAAGTGACCGTACTTGTTGCACTTAAAGCACTTGATCTTCTTCAAGTTTTTCTTCTTTGAGTGCACATTCTTTTGCCACTTTTTGTTCTTAGTCTTCTTTGAGGTTTCCGGTTCTTGCTTTCGTTCGTTCACAAACCTTAAGCGTTTATTCTTCCGCTTATTTCCTCCATGTGAGGAACTAGCGGCCACGTGCACTTCTGCACTTGGTTTTGCGGCTTGAATCCGCTCTTCCTCGAGTTCGAGGTGTTTCGATACATCGCTTAATGTTTTAATGCACTCATTATGAGTGAGATGCATTTTCATGTTATCCCAGCTATCTGGGAGTGAACGAATGACTGCTTGGATCTGCTGTTCGTCAGACAGCGTAACACCCGCATCCTTTAATTCAGATATGAGATTCGCCATGTGGCGGAGATGCTTTTTCATAGAATGATCTCGCCGCATCTTGTACGAATCAAATTGAATATTTAAGGAGCGGAGTTTGGTAACCGAAGTTCCACCAAACTTTACTTCTAGCTCAGACCATATGTCTTTGGCTAGGTCGAATTCCCGAAATAGACGCATTATGTCATTGTCCATTGCGGACAGTAACGTAATACGTGCTATTTTGTTCTTTCGAGTCCAAGTATCATAAGCTTCCCGGTCCCTCTTGTGTTGGGCCGTATTGCCCAACTCAGGTTCTTCCATTATGTTTTGGAGTGTTTCGAGCACATCTTGCTCCTCCAAAACATATTGGATTTTTATTGACCAAAGTTTATAATTGTCGCCGTTGAGCTTTTCACCTTTGTTAAGCTCTGCGACAATGTTCTTAGAAGCGGTAGACATATTCGATTCAAAAAACTGCAAAGAGAATGAAAAACACGATCAAAATTCTATGCATAAAGTTTCGATTCTTTAAACACTTGATAAGTTCCTTGGATGCGTTGAAATGTTACTCTAGAATCGAGAAGTTCATTACGTTCCCAACTACCATCTAGAAGTAACTTTCAAAGTATCCCTCTTACTTATCTCAAGTAAAAAGAAATCAGAAATAATACACGTATGGTATTAGCAGCGGAAAAATACTTTGAAAAACATATCTTTCAAAATGGAATAGGTGAGAATTTGCGCAAAGAATTTTAGCGCAACAATTGCCAAGCCACGAGACCTGTTCTACAACCCCATGGGTTAGATAACCATGGCCGGATCGTGGTAGGACTTGGAATTCTAAATTGCGCTATCCCGATTAAGGACGGGACATAACCTATTTGAAAAACATCTTTTTCAAAAAAAAAAAATTTGAAAGCACGTTGGCTAATCTCCGTAGAGTAGAGCACAACGTCACAAGTACATTGGCTAATCTCCGTAGAGTAGAGCACAATGACATGGCTAATCTCGCATGAAGTAGAGCATTATGGCTAATCTTCAAAGAGTAGAGCCTAATGAAAAAAAAAACTTCGTTAAAACGTTAGTCCCGTATGAACTAGTCGGCACTGTGGTTAGCCCTGTATGGACTAAACGACACATTCGAGTTTGACCAAGGCCTATTGTTACCCCGTATGAGTCATTTGGCAAGTTTGCAATCGACCCAGACCATCTGTCGGATTGGTCGACCAAAAACACTAAATTGGTCGACCAATTTTTGAATTGCAACATCTTCCCGGCCAGGGCCTCTGCCCTGGCCGGGGCTTGGCCAAGGGCCGGCCAGGGCCTCTGCCCTGGCCGGCCAGGGCCTCTGCCCTGGCCGAGGTCGGCCAAGGCCGGCCAGGCCCTGGCCGAGGCCAGGGCGCCAGCCCTGGCCTCTGCCAGGGCCGCCTGGCCGGCCCTGGCCACTGCCAGGGCCGGCCAGGCCGGCAGGCCTTGGCCAAGGCCGGCCATTGCCGGCCTGGCCATGGCCGGCCATGGCTTGGCCATGGCCGGTCATGGCCAAGGCCATTTGGCATTGGCCGGCCATGGCCCCTTTGGCCATGGCCGGCCACCCCCTTTGAATGGGGTTGCCGCACACACTCCTCCCCCTTGATGGGGTGGTCGCCGGTGGTTATTGGCCGTAGCCAACCCCCTCCGCAAGTGAAGGGGGGGTGCATAGCCTTCATAGCCCATTTGGCCATGGTGCACATGCACCAAATTCCTCTTACCCGATGGAAATAACTACCATCATCTTCCTTGATGAAGCACCCGTTCGTCGATGAAGCACCCGTTCGTCGAGAAATTAGTTATTTCCTAATGGCCGTGTGCCAAAAATGAAAAATAACATACTACGTGAACGGTCGGTTCTTCCCGTCACAGAGAGTTCCTACCATATCTGTAATGATAGGAGACCCTAACGTGAAAAGAACAACCGCTGCGTTCTCTCCGTCACGAAGCGTTCCTACTATATCCGTAATAGTAGGAGACCCATTCGTGAAAAAGACAACGACTCGTTCATAGTTTCGACGGGACGGCGGTTTGACCGGGGCGAACCCTTATGGCTCTGATACCAATGTAGGATCCTGCCAAAACAGAGTTAGGATCGATAATTAAAGTTGAGACTTACGCTTGCGTATGCGGAACGGTAGTCTCGGAACTTTGCCTTCGGATTCGCCACGACGGATCGAGTCTTCTCACGAACGGAGTAAGACTACTAATCCACAATCTAAATCTCTATTTTAGATTAAGAACTTGGAAAGAGGAAGAGAAAGGATTTCTGCAGAGCTTCGCTAGGATGAAGCTGCATGCATGAATTTCATGTAAAAGGTGTAAGAAATGGCTTACCCTTGGGTCTTATTTATAGCCCCCAAGGTAGTTATTTTAGGGTAAGTTGTTCCTTTGGAACAACTTAATTAAGGTGTACCATGATACATGGCACATTATAAGCTTAAGTTGTACCATATGCATGGTACAACATAAGCTTAAGATATTCCCCCTTTATTAGCCATATGTCGCATGCACTTATGCATATATAATGCGACTTTCCCACTCATCCAGAGATCCTCTCCGCAAGGGAACAGATTCCCTTTGCACACGACTTCGTGTGCGCGACGTTCGAGGTCCGTATTTCCTCGTACATCCCCCACAAGGGTGTACAAACGTCTTCCATATCCAACATGATGTACGTCCAGCATCTCTCTCATCACGCCCAGAAACTGGCGGAACTCTCCGCCCTGATCTTTCGGAACTCCATCGCCTGAGCTCCCGGATCGGGTGACTCGTCGTCCTGCCATCCTATTGACAAGAAAGACACAGATTAGACTCATACAAATTACTGGATAATAAGAAAAATGAATGTCAATACTTCTATTGTTCCAAACTTGCAGAAAGGATAGGACCTGCATGGGCCACCACTAAAACCTGTCACGCCCCGCTTCCCAAAACTACGGAGGCGAAGCATGACTAAGGCCCGCTTAGGCCGGAGCTGTGAAGCTCGGACCCAATAAGCGTCTGTGTGGTACTCCAAGACAAAGGAACAGGTCCCTGCAGAAAAGTACGGAACAACAAAAGTACTGAAAAGGAAACATTCATTTTATTCCAAACCAACAATCCAGAAAGTACTGAGAGTCTAATAAAAAGCCTGACACGGCTACAACAACTGAAAGTAAACTAACGATGCAAGCACCCAACCTAGACAGAAAGAGTAAACGGTGATACGCACCCAACTAAAAGGCAGTAAGAACTCTGGAAGCGGCAACGTGAAGACCTCTAGCTCTGGTCCTCCTCAGGCACGTACTCTGGGTCGACGTCCTCGAGCTCCACGTACTCTGGTAGGTCCACCTCGTCAACGTACTTCGGCTCGACACCTGACGTACAGCACCCAAAAGAAAGGAACTGTACGTCAGGTAAAGTCTACAAAAGAGGGTTAGACTCTACTACAAGTGTACTGAAATTTTAAGCAACGGTTTACTGGTTGATTAACATGCTGGGGTTATAACATGGCATTTAAAGAAAGTAACGGAGCAGGAAAAGTAAACACGACACGCTGTAGCCGTAGCGTGTGCTACCGACTACGGGACTAACCTAAACGGGACAAGACAAGACGTGACAAGACAAGACAAGACAAGACACGTGTGACTCGAAGGGTTCACGCCTTACAGTTTGAGGGGGATCAGACCCTCTCCCCGTGCGCACGCTCAACCCTACCCCAACCCAAGTGCACAAGACAAGTCCGTACAAGGGATCACTCACTCTAGCTTGGTGAGTGCCCTATTGCCCGTAGGCTGTGTATCCGTACAAGGGATCACTCACTCACTGGTGAGTGCCCTATTGCCCGTAGGCTGTGTATCCGTACAAGGGATCACTCACTCACTGGTAAGTGCCCTATTGCCCGCAGGCTGTGTATCCGTACAAGGGATCACTCACTCACTGGTGAGTGCCCTATTGCCCGCAGGCTGTGCATGACAAGACAAGACATGACAAGACATGGATGGTTCTTCTAGGGGGGTCCACATGCACGCACACACAAGAAAACCCTAAGGTGTCAAATGTTGTTGTAGCGCTTAGACTTTGTCGTCAAGTCTAAGCTGTCAAGGGGTGTCCCGGACACTATCATTTCATGTCCGGTTCTCTTTGTTTACATTCTAACAGTTCTAAGGGTCTAAGGCCTAACACGGCCGAAAGTACAAGTGAGTACACTTGTCTGCGGTGGCGAGTGCGTCGTCTGTCCGGGGCGTCCCGTCGAATCATCGCGTCGGTGATGGTCCATCTGAAACAGTATCACGGCGATGTCAGATCGTGCTTTTGGTTAAACCTATTATGGTTTGTTTCTAAATTTGGCGGGATTACCCTAACAATCAAAAGTCACGTTTTTGATGTTTGTTCAGTCTAGATCGACGTCTACCCTATGTGCACAGAAAATAGTCCGTTCGTCGATCTTTCCTACGGTGGGCAACATTTTACAAATGCTAAAATAAATTTTAGTTCACGTTGACCAAATTTTAGTTTAGGTTTTGATTGAACTACGGTGTGGGTTTGCTACGCGTTAGGGAAACCAACCTCGTGACGTCGTCCAACAAGCAGAAGTCGGGTCTGAACGGAGAAACGTCGGCATCTTTTGGAACTCCTCGGCCACGGGTAGCGCAGCGAGGAACATCTGGACAGCGGGGTGGTGGCGTGAAATCAGCGAGCTAACAGCGATCCTCCTCCCGTTGCGAGTAGCGCAACGGATCTTCACGATAACGGTGACGTCGGCTAAAAACACGTGCGTGCGGCAACGTACGTGAACTCCGAGAGTCCAAGAGGGATGTCGGTAGATGAAGTAGGACCAGTGGAAGATGCTCGGCCCGGTGGGTGGCCGAAGGCGTGAGCGTACAGCGGTGGGTGGCCGTGAGAAGCCGGAGAGGACAGATTCGCGCAACGTTCGTTATCGCGCGTCTCAGAGGAATTCCAGCGATGAACAGTGACAACGGGAAATTGTAGAAGGGAAAGGACTTCAAGACGAAGCCAACGGTGGTGGAGTTGATGCCGGGGGTGGTCTGAGGTGGTCGTGAGCCGGTGTTGAAGTTCAGCTTCTAGATCTGTCAAAAACAGCCGATACGGCGTGTTCCGACGAGGATTTCTGGAGCTACAGGTGGGCTATGAGCGTGAGGGAAGTTGCAGAGCGGAGAGTGATCAAAGGGGAACAAAGTGGTGGTGGTGGTATCCGGCGGCGATGGCGGCCGGTGGCTGGCCGTGAGCAAGATGGCCGGCGGCCAGATCTGTGCTACTTTGTGTTTGGGGGCTATTTAGAGAGAGAAAACGGAGGAGAGAGAAAGGGGGCCGGAGGGGGGAGGTGGTCGACGGCCAGGGGTGGTCGTCGGTGGTCTTGGGTGGCCGGAGTTGATGAAGGAAATTGCGTGCGTGGAGTTTGCGTGAGGGAGAAGTGCGGATGGGTTTGTTTCCTTAAGAAGAGGGAGGGTTTTGCTATTTGGGTTTGGGTTTTTGGCTAAATGTGAGAGAGAGATAGAGATAGGGAGAGTGGAGATAGGGGAAAAGGAGGGTGTCTCTAGTGGTAGAATAATATCCCATGATACGTAGGAGCAAAGTTAGGGATATGATTTAGATTTGAATTTCAAATTGGTTAGCGACTAATCAACGGTGGAAAATTGATTAGGGGATATCTTCCACTACGGGCATCAGAAAAATTATCCGAAAATACCGGGACGATCGTGGAGACGAGAAGTACGGGGCTACGGGGTCCGATCACGTGCTACACCTACCAAAAATTATCGTAAAATCGGAAACTGAGTATTGGTGCCAAAAGACCAAAACGCCCTTCCATTCAAAGCTGTTTTGCGAGAAAACGAGCCGTGAAATGATGTTCCCAAAAATTACTATAAAATTATACACTTCCATACGGTCACAACGGCATATCACATCGTATATACCGAAACCAAGAAAGAGTCAAATAAAATACGTGCACGAAAAAAGTATGTGCACGTAGAAATCCATAAGGTCGGAAAGCGATCGTTACAGATGTTAGGGGAGTGTTTCATGTGGGAGGAGTGGGGGAGAAATTCGGGGGGTGGGGGAGTTGTTGACGTGGGAACGGGTTTGTTACGATTTTAGAGGAAAAAGGTTATGATTTGATCTCATAAGATTCGGTTTTTGATTCTTAAAGGATTTGATTCATTTTTTTTGAACCCAACAGCAACGTAATTAGGTTAGGTGTTAGTAAGAAAATGATTTGATTTCAAAAATGGGGTCTGATACGAATCCTTATAAAACGTATACAGAGTTTTTGAAATAAAAACATTTTTTTAAAGTTTTATTAATAGATAATAATGTTATAGTAGGTTGGTCTCACGACATCCTAGAATTAAAAAGAAAATACTGGGGTGATCGCGCCTTTGAGAGTATCGTGGATACGGGGTCCGGCTACACGTCTGAGCTACTGAACATTAATAATAAAACCAAATACGAAAACACTCATACGAAACAACATACGCACTAAAATACGCACGACCGAAAAGTGGCCGTTACATTTTCATCACTAAGTTGGTGTGTGGATAACTGGGGATCTGGGGTTCACTCAGGTGACGTGAGGGATGGTTTCTAGGAGGATCATAGTGTTTTTATACCTTCTGCTCAGGGCCACCTAGGTCTTACAACTACTGAGTAGCATGTTGAGTATTATGGTAGGATTGATGGTGTAACATTTAGGCAGGTTGCACTTACAACATTATATATTATCACTGTAACTACCTATGTTGCATGTTAAACACCTCCAACGTCACATACCTGGGGTATGGGGTGGAAGTGTTGGTGGAGTACCTTATTCATCACCATATCCTACATCACATGGTTATGGTCAGCATGCTCCTATTTAGGGGTAGTCCTGTGATAGCACACACTATACTAGCCAAGAGCATTAGTGAGTTGATCTAGGATGGGGGCTTCAGCATTGAATTCTCTGATGCCCAAATGAGAACTTGATGGATATGTGCTAAAATATATAAACTCAGAAAGAGTATTAAGAATAAGAATGTGCTCACCTCCTTTCAAGTAGGATGGCTATATACGGAGTTTATGAATGAGTATTTTGATAATTTGAGTTCATTAAAGGGCCACTCATCATCTAGGTTAGGCTTGTGTTGGACCTGCTTTAGCTCCGAGGCACATGATGTTAGATCATGTGGATAACAAGTAGAAACACTAGAGAAGGTGTGAATAATGCTTAATAATTCTACGTACGAGATCTAATAGAGTTGCCTACAATTGATTCTTAATCAACAAAAACAAGTGTAAAGATTAAACACATGCATCGAAAATTAACACAAATTGCAAGTACATAGATCAAACATAAAAACACAATGCAAACGTTGTAATTTTATACTGGTTCGGTCTTTCTGACCTACGTCCTGTCCGCAACAAATCCCACATGAGAGTTTCATAATTCACTTGTAAACCTATAATAATAGTAAAAACCATCAACACTACAACCTAGTATTAAGAACCAACCCTCTCGAACAAATCTCGAGAGTAAAAATGTTTCTGTTCTCTCAAACAAGCCTTGAAAGAATACTTAGCCATTTCAATAAAAGCCACAAAATCTTACAGCCTTAAAGTTGAAGCGCATGAGTGTAATGTGGCTATGAGGATGATCACTATTCTAAGGATTTTGCTTGGGAATAGAGATTTAGAAATTCGTTCAAAGAAGGAGATGAAAGCTGGATGGTATAATGGCCAATTTGGAAAAATAGGATTCCCAAGACTTTTCACAAAAAAGTTTTCGCTTCAAAAATCTTAATCTTTCATAGATATAAAATCCCAAAGATAATCCATATTTATAGACATGAAAATCAGTCAAAGAAAATCCCAAAAATACCCTTTTAAACGGTAATAAAACGGCTAGTTGCGTAAAATTAGAATATCCAACGGTAATGTCATTAGTCAACTGGTGTTCGGCCATTAATCGACTATTGGTGCCATTTGTCGACTAATGGGATAACACTAGTCAACTAAACTGACATGCTAGAGAAAATAAAAGGTCTCATATGCTAATTAGTCAACTAGCACTTCTATTATGGTCGACTAACTTGACATGTCTGATATGCCAATGTCTCAGTCTACCATTAGTTGACTAGAGGAATAACATTGGTCGCCTAATGCAGATAAAAATGCACAGAATTGGCTAGAAATCTAGGGAACTGATATGGGAAGATAACAAAATATTTCTAAGTATTGTCTAAGGTTTCCTAAGTGTGTTTGAGGTTCTTTTTCAAGGCTTTAAAAATTAACCTATGACAAGAAAAATAAAAAAAATGAAAATCCAAATTTTGCCTTGACTTCATCATTGTTGTAATCTTGAGCTTCAAGTTATTGTTATGGATTATCTTCACTTGCTTCATTTCTTTGCCTTGAACACCATCGCCTAACCTTGTTTTTCTCCTTATTTCTACAGTCATGAAGTTAGCACAACAAATATGTGTGATCATCATCAAAGCTTATATCGGGGTGACTTAATAACTAACATATGGGCCTTTGTTGATGATGGGCTTGAAGCCACATATTGGGCGGTTTATCACCCATAATTTATACGTTGCATAGGATTCGAAGCATAAAAGTGTAAGACCTTCAAATAATTATTTTAAAAATACTCTTATGATGTTTATTCATAAAATTTCACAACCACATGTCAACTCGATATCATATCATTAAGAAGACTGTGGCTAGAGACATATTTTCTATAACTCTTGGAAAGACACATAGAAGGGTAGAGTTACGTAGCTAAAGCTTGTTAGTCCAAAGAGTGTAAGTTTCAATAAAGAGGGGGGTGTGTGTTGTGTGTGTAGTGCAGATGAAATAATTTGCATTAGATAGTGCTCCCTATTCTATGCACCTGTCAAGTCGGATCAACAAAATGACAAAGAAATAAAACGTAATCGTGTGTTAGGTTCTAATATTTATGAACAATATTATGATGTGGGTACTTTGCTGATAATATAGATGATATGTTCACTAATGGATCCTTCTTCAGTAAGATGTCTGAATGTATCACATCACGTTCTAATAAGCCACTAATATAGTTCATTTCGAGAAAGGCAAATGACTTGAGGTTGTTAACAAAAGATGTTGGTACCTTAACCTATTACCTAAGGAGGGATATGTTGATCCATACATTTGCTGAGTGCAACATATGACACAAAAATTTCATAAAGAGTCCACACTGAAGGTTGAAGGATTAATGCTCGTGTTGTTGCCTTGGATAAGTCACAATGCAGCGTACAAGAAAAAAAGTGACTGCAACAAGTGTTCTAAGATTTTTATGTTGTTATGCTCTAACATTCTGATGGTGACTATTTAATAGGTGTGATTGTGATGACTAATATTTGAGTTCAATATTTTCAAATAGAAAGATACAATGGACCAGATATTTGAGAGTTAAATCCCCCAAATCCCATGTACTTATTACTCTGGTTTAAAATTTCAATAGTAAAATTTTATGTGGCTTGATGAGATACTTAAGAAAAGCATCATCCTTTAGGCCCTTGCGAAGCACATGGTGACATTTTCACAAACAATACCACAATTTTTCTATTATCATCATTATAAATTAAAAATAGGAACAATAGTAATATATTTTGGACAGATTTTGTTTATTTTTTCAATAATAAGATGTGTGTAACCCATCACATCATCTACCAATAAGTTGGTACCCTAGCGATAACAATAATGATTAATTAATTTTTAAAGAAATCAAATTTAAGTAACCCGACCAAATTAAAAGAGAATATTTTTTCAACTAAGGATTTTTCTTATAAACCTAAGTAATAAAAATATTTAGATTGACTTACTAATTAACAAACATTTCTTAATCAATTCATTTATTTTATAAAAAAATTTACTTCATGTTATGAATCAACTACTGGGGGAGGAGCCCCCAGCTCTTTATTTATAGGCAATTGGGAAAATACAAATATGGGCTTACAATGATATGGGCCTATCTCTAGGATAGCGAAGAATCTCACACAACTACGGTTAAATAACCGTTCACAACACTCCCCCTTATCCAGCCATAGGTGTGGACTTTGCTCGTGAATGCTTCAGGATTCTGAGCGTAGAAGAGTCTCACATAGGGTGGATACTTCAGGATCCTGAGTTGGTGAGTTTTGCCTCGTTAAAACCTTTAGCTATGGAAAACCCAGTGGGAAAAACCATAGTTAAGGAAAAAGAGTGCCAACGCTCTTTAACTCCCCCTGATTTGTACAAGTGACTCTGCTCATGAATACTTCTGGATTCTGAGCGTCACATAGGGGTGGATACTTCGGGATCCAGGGTTGATTTGATTTGCCTCGTTAAAACCTTTGGCTATGGAAAACCCAGTGGGAAAAACCATAGCTAAGGGAAAAGAGTACAAATTCCCTCAACCCCCCCTGATCTGTAAAAGCTCTTAGGCTTTCAGATCTCTTAGGCTTATCTCATCACTCCTATTTACAATATTCCGAAAATGTACACAGATTACAAATTTTATCACCATCAAGCAGCTGCTGAATCCAGAAACTCTGGAGAGGTGTGCTAAGTTTCGTCACCTCTGATGTGGTCTTCAGACTATATGGTCAGCTCCACAGAACCAGCCTCTATCCCAGTCGTCACTGGGATGTGATGTACCACCAGGCGCCCTTAAATACACCATTGGTGTGATTCTGGAATGGTGAGGATCTCGGAATGATAGGATGATGTTGCCTTCATAAGTTGCTTTGCATATTTGCAGTAGATGGTCATCCCACTGTTGGTACCTGTTCTGTGATTTCTCAGTATAGGGACCGGACCTGTAACCTGCATTCGCATAAACATTGGAGGATGCTACTACATTTTGTAAGTCCAAATATTTCGACCCTTGGAGGAAGCGCAGAAGGCTTAACTCAGGTCTAATGGCCCCTTTTAGGTGTCAACTATCTCTGGCTAATGAGTTTACTGCAATTGCTATACCGGGACACATGCAGTTAGCCAGAAGTGCATGATTGCACTAAGATAAGGGACTTTAGGACCAGTTATATCCTCCCACTCTTCCAGCGATCAGAAGTGTTCTTTTTGTTCATCCAGTAAGTGTACCACCGTAGGTGTACTTTGGATGACAATGGTCCTTTTAATTTCTCCAACGCACTTCTGGGCGTTTGTAACAGGATTCTATAAGCCATGACTTTATATTTGCCTAGGTCTTTTTATTTCATGTTTAAAGTCAGGCTTGTTCATGTAGTTCGGTTTTCTCTTCAGGAGATCCGGTGAGATTTTAGTTATCTCCAGCTATGATCTCTAATCATGTTCTTTGCAAAGATGCAAATACAACCTTCAGCAGGAATCATTGACTTGTCAAATGATTCTCTTGGTTGTACATTTATTTATTATACTTATTGTTTTTCTTCATTTGAATAGACGTCCCGAAGTCTATTCAGTCATTTTTTTGAGGAAATATGGAAATTATCTTTACCAGATATCCACGAAGGTATGCTGTCACAACATCCAATAACAGCATATCCATAATTTTCCTTCGCCAAATCGTAAGGTATTCGCTTTTGATAATATAGGGAGACTGATGCATCATTTATGAGACATGCTCATTTGAGTTTGTTCGATCCCTAGTTTCAGCGAAATTTCCTTGGGCTATAGGTTGTACCTTATAACATACGATTTTGTATTTATTTTTCTTTTGTGTGCAATACTATGTTTTATCCACAGGTTTGACACCTTTTTGGTGTCAGGACTTCAGGTCCGAACATTTCACGTTTCATAAGTGAGTCCAGCTCATCTTTTATTGCCACGTTCCACATTTTGGCCAATCTCTACGTTTGCCTTCTAGAAACGGAGTGTGGAACGATAATTTACAAACATCATCGCTTTTGCGATGTATATGGCAATATGGTACGTGAATACATTTGTCGACAATTTATGTTCTATCTGTCCAACACCTCCCCAGTACGTACAACATTTACTTAATTTCACTTTTTCCCGGCAATTCCTCTGCAGTGGATTCCGGGAAGGGTGATGGTGTGGACAGGAGCTCATTGTCCTGTGGTAGTATTGTCTTAAGGTCTCCAGGAGTTTCTGTCCTTGGAGCCTGGTGGTCTGTCTCTTTACTGTCGAGGATCAGCCACTTCTGCTGCTGGTGGATTGCATCCATTCTCGGGGATGTCAATCCTAGCTGGAGTTTTTGCATCAGGGATGTGTGATCTGACAATCTTCTGGTTGTCAATGAATGATTCTGGTAATTGGTGAACCGTGTTCTGTATGTGGAGGATCTTCGGGATCACTTCTACACATTGTATTGTTACCGGATCATAGTGGGTCAAATTTGTTGTATCCCACGTTATAATTTGCTTCGCGCCAGATTTTTCAGTATCTGGGCCTATCTTTGGGAAACTCGTCTCATCGAGATCACAGTCTTCAAGGTGTGCCTTAATTACGTCCCTCGTTTGGGGTTCTAGGTGTCTTATAATTGAGGGTGAGTCAAACCCTTCAAAGATACCTAGGCGACGTTGAGGACCAATTTTTGTCCTCTGTGTTGGTGTGATGGGGATTTAAACTGCGGACCGAAGATTCTCCGAAGAGAAATGTTCAGTGGCATTCCATATGCAAGTTGCATTGGAGACTCTGACCTCCAGAGGGTCTTATTTTCATTTACGATGCAGCATGCAGAATTTGCATGTCCACATGCATCCATTTGCAATCGGGATTTAATGGACGTTCAATCCATTGGAGTCTACTTTTCAGTGACTCTGCCGACCCATTTTGGGTATGAACATGCGCCACTTGTATGTTTATTTTCTATTCCCATTGCTTGGCAGTTCTCTTGAAATGACTGGGAGGTATATTTCCCAACATTAACCAGACTTATTTTCTTTATTTTATTGTCTGGGAAATGTGCACGCAACATTTTTATTTTTGTGCCAATAGCTTTGGAAAAGCTAAGTTGCGGGTCTATAGTATGCACACGTACGAATATACTGAGGATGCATTTATCAGTACAATAAAGTATCGAAATAACCCACTAGGGGTGGTGGATTCTATCCACATCTATCTCCTCGTATTCTTTTTGAGGAAGCGTGGAGATTCTTTTTCAACTTTTTGTGGAGATGGCCTTGCAATTAATTTTTCCCTTATAGCAAGGGATGCGAGGGAATTCTCCATTCTGAAGAATCTTCTGGTTCTTCAAGTCATACCCATGGGATGAGATGCAGTGCATCATCATAAATCCAGGGTGGCCAAGTCCATCATTGCAGAGTAAAAACTAGGCTGATGTCGGGCACTTCAGGTGCTCTGTTTAATTCCACTTCCTTTCTTCGAATCTTCGTATGGTAGAGGCCTCTAAGGCTCTCAAAATGTTCAAGTATGGATTTTACTCCTTATCTTGAGGCGTTGCATACGGTAATTTTTTTTCATTTACATTTGCTGTTTCCAAATGGAATCCGTTGAAACGGATGTCCTTGAAACTTAGAAAGAATCTTTTGGAATTCGGAGGGGTTAGTGCATCCTCTATTTTTGTGACATTTGGGGGGGCAACAGTGTTGCATTCCCTGGATCTTCAATATGGCCCTGATATTAGGCTTTGTATTGAAAAAAAATCGTACGTGTTTATTGTCTACTAATCATTTATGAGAGCAGTTTCAAAAGATGAAACGTATAGGCACATGTATATTCAGATAGACATATTCATTTATTGTCTAAAAATTTTCATTCAAAACAGATTGCGTAATATAAAAGCTCTCATAACATGAAATGTTCTAAACAATTTGCTAAGATAAAAGTAAAGGCTAATCAAGCATGTCATCATTTTCGAAGTTGTCAGCTGAAAACTTGACTGGAGCATCAGAGGTTATCAGGTTTGTTTCAGCTTTATTTTTCTTGTTCTTTTTATACAAATCCTGGAGATGCTGCGGAGTTCGGCATACTCTGGACCAGTGGCCTTTTATGCCACAATTATGGCACTGGTCTTCTCATTCCCTCTTGGGTGGGGGTGCATAATTTTTGTCATTTCTGTGCCACGTGAACTTCCGCTTACTTTCATTATTTCGCTGCTGCTGTACATGGCCCTTGGCATTTTTCTGTTGACCCCCCTTCTGTGGTCTTTCTTTTCTTTTATTAACTCTCTTCTTTTTGAAGGAAGAGGAAAAGTGAGCTTCTGGTAGGGGGCAGTGCCGGGAGGGCGCATATTATGAGTGGCGAGAAGAAGCTCTCTGTTTTACTCGGCCATGACTAAACATGACCACACAACTTCTTCTCGCCACTCATGTTTAGTCATGGCCGAGTAAAACAGAGAGCTTCTTCTCGCCACTCATAATATGCGCCCTCCCGGCATATTATGAGTGGCGCATATTATGAGCTGGCGAGAAGAAGCTCTCTGTTTTCCAGCATGTGATTTTCTGAGACTTTCTCACCACACAACTTCAGGCGTGAGGTGATGCTAAAAAGTGCTGAGTTGTACTCAGCAATGGACTTAAAGTCCTGCAGTCTCATGTTCTCCCACTCGTATCGTGCCATTGGGAGTATAACATCTTTCTGATGTTTATACATGTCCTCAAAGGCAGTCCATAGCTCAAGTGGATTTTCGACCGTAAGGTATTCAGCCTTTAAGGTCTTGTCCACATTGCGGCGAATATAGATGGCTTGCGCCTTCTCTATATCGCCAACATTTTCTTTTTCAGTCACAGCAGCGATGAGGGACTTTGCCCACAGGTGAAACTTTACATATAGGTGCCAGCTTAGATAGTTTTTACCTGATGCTTCCAGTACTTCGAAATCAACGTTTGTAATTTTAGCCATTTATCTAGCAGCGCACAAACATGCATGAATTAATAATTAATCAGAGAAAACATTTTCATGCGGAGGTAATATTTAACGAAAAGCTAAATGTGTGGATCGGCCAGTCCCACAAGAAAGAGTCCAAAAGTCCACAGTCCAAATTATACAAATTTGCAGCTTTAAAAATGAAAATACAACTTTGGAAACCCCGTGGGTCCCATATGATACCTCCATCTTCAAGCGTGGCCTCCGTCTTCATGGAAGTTGGTCTTCTTTCTTTAACATTTACATAAATTCCTCACTACAATTTCTCTCAAAAATAAAAGAAAAGTGCGGGAAATAAACTGTGGGACTAAACGGCCGATCCAAAAACCACATTTAGCAATTCATGCAGAAATATTGTGCTCATCAACATTTTCATTCACAAACATCACAGGCAGTTTATTCACATGAGGATAAAATTATATTTAATCACTTAATAATTATTGGACCACTGGGCAACGTCATTCACCGTTAGGTTAGGTAACTAACGGCAGAGCGGTCACATGATCTTCCTAATTATTAAGTTTTAAATAAAATGCACAACCACGCATATAATATCCACATAATTTTGCCAGAGATGAAAAGCATGTAAAAGTAATTACGATGCATGGGTTGTAAAGTAAATGGGTTTAATCAATTAAATTGATTAAGTGCCCAAAATAAACATTTTCTTTGTCTGAGGAAAAAAGGTTCCCTCATCATCCCAAAAGCACCCCAAGAATCCCCAAAAAGTCCTCGCCTGCCCGATATTTGTCCCGTAATTTACCGTGATTTTTCACGAATATTTTGCCCTCAAATCCCCTTTTTAAATTAATCTTTAAGCCAAACAGTTGCCTTTTCGGGCTTGTTTTCAGCCTATGCCCCCCCCCCCCAAATATTTTTTTTGGTGTAGAAACGGCCTGCGGGCCTGAAGCCCGCAGCCGGCTGTGGGCTTCAAGCCCACAGTTTTTTTTTTGAAGAAAAATCGGCCTGTGGGCCTGAAGTCCACAGCCGGCCTGTGGGCTTCAGGCCCACAGGCTGTTTTTTTTAAAGGAAAAATAGGCCGGTGGGCCTGAAGCCCACAACCGCCGGCCTGTGGGCTTCAGGCCCACAGGCTTTTTCTGTATTTTTTTTTCTGTATTAGGGTTTTGGGGGGGCACCGCCGCCGCCCCCTGTTGGGGGGGAACGGCGGCGGGGCGGCCGCCCCCCCTGCAGGGGGAAGGGGCGGGGGCCGCCCCCCTGTAGGGGGAGCGGCCTCGGGGGCCGCCGCCCCCCCTACAGGGGGAGGGGGGCGGCGGGGGCCGCCGCCCCCCTGCAGGGGGGATCGGCGGGGGCCCCCGGGGGCCGCCGCCCCCCTGCAGGGGGGGGGGTGCCGGCGGCTGCCGCCCCACCCCCTCTGTGAGGGGGGAGGGGGAACGGCGCGGGGCGGAGAGGGGCCGGCGGCGAAGTCGCCGGAGGTCAAAATTCTAGGGTTAGAAAAAAAAATCATAGAACCCTAAAAAAATTGGTTTTTGGGACGGAAAATCCGTCGTTTTCAAGGCGACAATTGATCCATATAACAATCTTTTGAGATCTAGGGATAGAGCAATCATACGTATGATAAAAATATCGTTTTTAGTGTGTTTACCTCTATATCCGTCCTCCGGATATAGCGACGGTTGCGCGAAGCCCTACGCGGATGAAGACGCTCGATTGAGGAAGCCTTGCACCGCGCTCGTGGATCTCCCGTCTCGCCTTCGCCTTCGCAACGAACGGAAAAAGAATTTTTGTGGAGAAAAATATTTAGAGGCTCGTGCTGATACCGTGTTATGAATCAACTACTGGGGGAGGAGCCCCAGCTCTTTATTTATAGGCAATTGGGAAAATACAAATATGGGCTTACAATGATATGGGCCTATCTCTAGGATAGCCCAGAATCTCACCCAACTACGGTTAAATAACCGTTCACAACACTTCAAAGGATTCTTATTTTTTTTCCTAACTTATAATTAATATGTTTCCTAATCATATAAAATTCATTATACCGTTATCCTAATTAGCTACTATTGGTTACAGTTAGGTTCTTATTTGATTAAGTTTTGAATTCATAAATTTCTTCCAATTAAATATGATATTTTAATAATTCAAATAAAATATGATTTCTTAATTATAATTAAAATCTAATTTGACAAAATTTCACCAACCCTCAAAGTTTCACTCTAGGGTAACTGGTGGCGGTCTGATGCTCTGACCCAAGCCTGAGCCTAAGCCCGAGACTTATGCCGAGGCTTGTAAGCTACCAGGAGTATACCATGTCGATCGTGTTCTTCTCTCTTATTGTTGGGTTACAATTTATTGGATGGTAAATTTATTATCATGAAAAAAAAAATCTTCATATTGCTTGAATAAGGACCCTTGTGCAATATATAACTCTCTCTTAGGAAACAGTGAGTGTGAGCTGGGATTTTGAGGCTTAAACCATGGCCTCCAGCGTGCTGTAGTAAGCGAGGGACTCTCTTGCATGATGAGAGAGAAGACACAAGAGGGAGAGATCGTTGGAATAATTAGGAAGCTTAATAAGTGAGAGGAGTACGTACCTCTCATGTAATTTTTTACTAATTTTGTGCATAAGCTTTGAACGAAGTGGATTTCTCTCATGTTGTGCCCCTGGATGCCTAAGATTGATCAATCCAATTTTGTAGGAAATTGGATTGATCAATCTTCTCTTCTCACCGCATTTTCACAGGCTTAGAAACACATGCACCCAAAGGAAATTTTCGCTTCATGCAGGCAAGTTGCAACCTGCAATTCGAACAGAGGATGCGTTTTTGGAGATATTCCAGGCCTTATGCATGATCACTAAAGGGAAAAAGCATTAACATCGTACTACAAAAGGAAACTGTGATCCCTTCAAATATCTATTGATATTTTAACTTGATCATAGTTAGTTCAACTGGGAAAGATTGTCTCTGGACATATCTAAATAATACTCTTCTTAAATAGTAGGATAAAAGATTTGTACTAGCCTAAAACTTAATGAAGGAATCCAGTAGAAAGAAAGAAGAGGAATCTAGCACGTAGCAAGCAGAGAAGTAGAAATTAGAATACGGCGTTTTCTGGACCTAAAACACGGTAACCGACCCAAAATAGAAAAATATCGGTTGTAAATCGGGGCTTTATATTATGACAATTTTAACTATAATCAAAGCAAGGCTTTATAATACTGATGACAAGATGATGAAATATTGTGAATCTTCTAATAAAAATTGGACTGCGCATTAATATTTGAATATGTTCAAATTTCACTTCTTATTATAACATATTTTCTTAATTAACCTAGTTTTTTCTGTCTCGGGATTTATAACATTAATGCATCGGAGACGGAAATTGAAGCGTACCCTGATGCATGCAACGATCTTCGCAACACGTCCTGTGGATCAGGCTTCCACAAAGTAATGGCCGACGTATACCTGTCAATCTCTCGCGTTGTTGTTGGAGACGAGGCTCCTGGTCTCTCTTTATATAGGCCACATCCTAATCAATTTTCTCAAGCAATCCATACAAACCGTAGGATTGCATCTGACGGTTCACATGGATGAAGATGATTACAAAACTAAATCCCAAACCCTAACCCTTGCTCTTGGAACCGGGTTTAAGCGGATTCTACCAAAATTCCAATAGCTATCAATCCATACTCCTATTAAAAAATGACGGTATGAACCATTCTATTCTCAGTAACTTTTTTGTGGAATCATTTATTAGCAAATTGATAACACACGTCTGTTAGGGCTTGTTCTTTTGAGGTGTTTTGAGAGGGAATCCCGCAAATAACACTGTTGGGCGCACTGTAGCGCGAGAAAACCGACCCGTTTTCTCAAATCGTGTTCGTTTGGGGTTTCGGGAGATCGATAATCCCAATCCCCGCTGGCAGCGCTTGAGGGCGATTCTCGCTTCCCCTCGAAACGAAGGGATTTCGCTGCTTTTCTCGTCCTCTCGTGGGTCCCGGCGCCATACGCTCACCTCCCCTCGTTCCATTTTCGCCTCTCTTCCTCCAGGCTCAAACCCTACCGCCAGGATCAAGCGTCGCCGCGCTTGCTCCGTTCTTGTTTCGCCTTGCTTGCTCCGTGCTCAAACCCTAGCTACCGGTACGGCAAGCTCCATGGTGATCAAGTGGGTTGCAAGCGGTTCATCTAGGGCATGATCTACGCTGAGGTGACCTTGACGCCATGGATCTGCTGTTGCTGAGCTTGGTTTCTTCTTCCCGTGGAATCTAGGGCTGTCGCCTATCAGCGCTTCTGATCTCGCGGGAGTGCCCTTGCCATTGGGATCTGCCAGTGTTTGGGGGTTTTGTCTGCTCGGCTTTGATTGATCCTTGCTGAGGTATACCTACAAGCAATTCTATGATTTTTCGGCTAATTTATGTGATGAACTAGGTTGCCATTTGCTGAGAGTAATTTCAATGATGCAAGCCAAAAATTTTGGCAACAGCATGAGCAGATAGGGTCTGTCAGCCAAGCCCAAGGGTAGAAAAAATTTCAGATTCCTATGGCGATCCATTGTAACATGCCCATATCACCAAGCACAAAACAGTGAGCATATAGGGTCTGGCAACAGCAATCCTCGCTCCAATAATTTCAGTTTCACAGTAGATGCAAAATGTAATCCGTTGATTTTGTGCATTCATGTATCATCAACCCTATGCAATCCTAGCAATTTGACCCAATTTTATGAAGGTGACCCATTTCAGAATTTGCCCTATGATGAAAGCCAAGAAATTAAATTGACACATGCGGAATGTGGTTGATAAGGTGTGTTCTTGATATGGTACGCTTGATAAATAACAAGAAATCATCAAAACACAGTATATTGGTGGGTTATTCTGAGGGCAGTATGGATTGTTGGTATTCAATGTAGTCAATCATGGCTAGGAACGGCATTGTTGGATGTTGATACATGGTGTACGAAATGTGATGGATATGTTTTGTGTGCGTCGAGCCCTATGATGATAAAAACGGTTGGCGTGAGGGTTCCTTCAATATAAAAATGGGTGTTGGTATTTTGTTGGACCTAAAATGGATTTGGAGTGTGTTATTATCAACTACATGCTAAAATGGATTTGAACTGTCTTGATTTTGGTGATATGTTTAATTTCAAGGTAAAAATCAACTTTTTTTGCTGTGTGGTTCATTGATTGAAGGAGCAACCGCCAAGCCGACAAGATTTCGAGAAAATGAAATACATCAACTGTCTGAGGGCGCGTAAATAAATTGTTTCAAAGTGTTAAACCGGTATTTTGACATAGCCTCATTTTCTGGGGATTACAAAAGAGGATAAAATGGCCTTGGGTCTGCCTGACAATCTCTAGATGCTCACTGTC
The DNA here is from genome assembly GCA_030789695.1 of Scilla litardierei. Taxonomy (NCBI): domain Eukaryota; kingdom Viridiplantae; phylum Streptophyta; class Magnoliopsida; order Asparagales; family Asparagaceae; genus Scilla; species Scilla litardierei. The sequence goes on from JAULAV010009852.1 coordinate 823,728, forward strand.
TTGTGCATGGTGATATGCCAATGTTTCAAATGATTTCCATATGATTCTGAGGTTTTTGAGCCCATTGGGTCTATCTGACAGACTCTATATGTTCCATGTCTTGTGTGCAGGGTTATGTGTGCATGTTTCAATTGATTTCCTTATGAATCTGATATTTTCTCCCCCCTTGGTTCTGTCTGACTTTCCCTGTATGCTCACTGTCTTCTGTGCATGGTGATATGTTCATGTTTCATTTGATTTCCATATGAATATGATAACCCAAAAGAACACCCCTTGATATGCTTATGGTGAAAAAGTGAGCCAGCGGGGCTTGGGAATCCCTTTCGACCGAAACCCCAATCGAACGGCCCACGATTTTATGTGTCGGTTTTCTCACGCTACAGTGCGCCCAACAGTGAAAATTGCGGGAATCCCTCTCAAAATAACGCAAAAGAAAACGACATACCCTATATGCTCAATTTTTTTTGCTTGTTGATAGGACCATATCTCATATTTGTTTCCATATGATTCTGATATTTTGTTGTGGCCTTGGGCCTGTTTGCCATACCCTAACTGCTCACTGTTTTTGCTTTGGCTATACATGATTATTTCAATTGAAATCCATATGAATCTGATATTTTTTTCCTAATTTGTTTGCACACTGTGTTCTGATGTGTTGATATTCGTGTGTATAAGATGATATCCTTATGAATCTACATTTGTTTAGATGGATCACAATGATGAAATAGTGGCTGTTGAAACATGTTGTGCGGCCGTGGCGACGGTCGTTTTTTCTGTCATATAATTTCTCCTATACTACGATGATGCTATGGGTACGCGAGTCCCTAGGGAGCCTTCGGTTATGCGTGATCTGCATAGGAAATCGCATATGCGTAGAATCCTTCTAGGGAGTGAGAGTAGTTGTTTGCACTACTTACGAATGAGGACAGCTGCATTCATTAACCTGGCAGCATTAATCAGGGATAGGAATATTCTCAAAGACACTGTTCATGTGTCCATAGAGGAGCAGTTGGCAATGTTCCTTCATATCGTAGGTCACAAGTCAAAGAATAGAGTCATGCAAATTGATTTCATCCGATCCGGGTCTACAGTCAGTCGTTACTTCAACCAAGTAATGCAAGCAGTGTGTTCATTGAGGGATATGATCATGAGGCAAGCGCCAAATGAGACTCCTCCCGAGGTTGCCAATAATCCAAAGTGGTTTCCATATTTCAAGGTATGTGTGTATTCTTGTTTATGGCCCTTAAGACTTTATTTCGTGAATGTAAATGTAACATTTGCCTGCTTAAATACGATGTAGGATTGCATAGGGCTCATCGATGGGACACACATCGATGCCATGCTCCCAGCACATCTCGCACCCCGTTTTAGAGGTCGTAAGGGGGTGACACAAAATGTCCTTGCGGCAGTAACACCAAACAAAAGATTCACATACGTCATGGCTGGGTGGGAAGGATCAGCAAATGATTTTACGGTCCTTAAAGATGACTTATCATTACCACCCCCCCCACGGGTTGCGAGTTTATGAAGGTAATAGGAATACATAAATCTACTTGATATATTCGAATATTAAAGTGGTCGTTTGATGGTATAGTTGGTGTACGTTTCTGTGTGTAGGAAAATATTACCTGTGTGATGCGGGTTATACTACCATGCCAGGTTTCATATCTCCGTTCAGGGGCATTAGGTACCATTTGAAGGACCATACAGATCGAGTTCCGTGAAATCGCAAAGAACTGTTCAACCTGCGCCATTCTTCCTTAAGGACGAAGATCGAGTCTACCTTTGGTATCCTGAAGAACAAGTTCAAGATCTTGACATCCAAGCCCCACTATCCCTTCCCAAGCCAGGTTGACACAGTCCTTGCTTGCACGGTTCTGCATAATTATATCCAGATACAAGATCCGCATGACCCGCATCTCCTAGATGATGGTGTTGGGATCGAGGAAGACGGTGATGTTATAAATGAGCAAGATGATTCGATTATGGATATGTCACAACAGTTGCCATTACGTGAACAAACCCAACAAAGGGACCAGTGGAAAAGGCGGAGGGATATAATTGCATGGGATATGTGGGTTGACTATTGTAAAATTCATAATAATGGGAACACAAGTGAACATGGCATGTGAGGTGTTTGTTATGTTTTATTTATGGGTGTGGCATGCAAGGATGTGGACTCAATAACACTTTATGTTTTATTTATGCGTTTGACGTGTATGTTTGTGGCCTCATTACATTAATTATGTGTTATTATGGGTATGGCATGCAAGGACATTTTCATATAATGTCACCAATTGAAGTTTAAATATGCTCTATTAAATTTTCATTTCTCCTTTGATGTTTGCATTTGTTCTATTATTGCAGTCATGTCTGGGAATCCGAACCAAGGGCGTATGAATGATCGGACAAATCCGAACCAAAGTTGGAGTGAGAATACGCTGTTGCGACCGATGGCGCGTAGGGTGGGTGACTTCCACTACCCAACACAAGGCTTGCAAGGTGGAGGGACAAGTATGCCCTATCAAAACTACCCGCAATATAGCATGCCAATGCAAATTCCTTCTCCCCTTGGATACATGCATATGCTACAAGGGGGGGAGATGGGGGAAGGAATGGGAAACACACATTATTTTACCCCGTCTCCCCCTATGGGTATCCACATGACTTCATCGCCCAGCGGGAATGACTCGATGAGGAGGGGAAGTGACTCATCGCGGAAGTCGAGTCGCCGCGATGATTCGGAGGAGCCTTCGGTGGAAAGCCCAAGGAAAAAGACTAAGTCCCCTGTGAACAAAGTGTGGCCGTGGGAGCACGATTTGGAACTTAACCCTTACCTTACGGAGCAAGTAGATGAAGGAAATAAAGGCGATAAGTCGTTCAAACTTACTGCCTTCAACTCCGCAGTGGCCCACATCAATGCATTATTTCAAACAACATATACCGGGATAAATATCAAGAACCACTATAAAACCCTCCGGACTCGTCTCGCCGAAGTGAATGAATGCTTGGCCATTAGTGGCGCGGGATGGTGTGATGATACCAAGACGATTACAATGGCGCCGGAATCTTATGGCCCGTGGGCAGCGGTAAGAATTCCAATTTTATACATAAGTAGAAATCGTCTTCATATGTATTTTAAATACCGTACAACAAAATACTCCAATGTGTGTGTGCAGGACAATCCTAAATAGATTCAATATGTGAATCACCCCATTCCGTGGCTTGAGAACCTTAGGAAAATCGTAGGAGACGATGCGGCAAGAGGGGAACATAGGAAGGATGTGTTCCAAAGCTTTGGAGGTCCATACCTGGATGGTGAAGGGGATCATGAAGCGAATTATCAGCAAGAGCATGATTCGACGGCCGCTGAGGGTCCCCCGTACATCCCACCGGGTTCATCGAGGGTTTCTACTCCACCCGGGCCTTCCCCTCGTACACCTCAATCTGTGGGGAAGAAGACAAACCGTCGCCAACGCCTACCAGAGGTTCATGACATTATGGAGAAAATGGTTAAATCAGTGGACAAAGTAGGTATGGCCGTTGACCATGTCGCTGAAGCTTTAAAGAACTCATGGCAAAAGGATTTGGGTTCGTGTATTTTTCCCACTCCGAGTATCCGCTGGAGATGTTGGCTAAGGTGTACGACCATCTCGCCGATGAAGAGCCAAGGGGGCGGAAGTTTCTTGGGATGCCTCCAGCGGCCATGGATATGAAGATAAAGCTCATCATCGCGGAGCTTGATAAGAAGCGTGATGACGTATACGAAGATGAAGGGTGGGCTAATGAGAGTATTAACTAATTGATACCTTGTGTGTGATGAAGACAATGGTGCTTTTTGTATTATGTAGATACTATAGTATGACTAGGTACAGGGCTTTTGTGCTTGGGTCTGTGTGACATATACTATATGATGCCATGTTGTTTTGTGCCCTACTGGATGTTTGCAATACCCTAGATGCTCACTGTTTTGTACATGGAGATATGAGCATTTTTGCAATACACTATGTACAGGAACAAATGAATCTGAATTATTTTCACCCCTTGGGTCCTGGCTGACAGACCCTAGATGCTCATTGTTGTGTGAAGGTGGATATGGGAATGTTAAAATGGATTGCCATATGAATATGAAATTTTTTCTCCCCTTGTTCCTTGCTGACAGACCCTATATGCTTGTGTGTGTGGTTTTTTTTATATATGGGCATGTTACAATGGAGTGCCATATGAATCTGAAATTTTTTCTCCCCTTGTTCCTTGCTGACAGACCATATATGCTCATGTGTGTGGTTTTTTTTATATATGGGCATGTTACAATGGATTGAAATATGAATCTGAAATTTTTTTCTCCCCTTGGTCCTTGCTGACAGACCGTATATGCTCATGTGTGTGGTTTTTTTTTATATATGGGCATGTTACAATGGATTGCCATATGAATCTGAAATTTTTTTCTCCCCTTGTTCCTTGCTGACAGACCCTATATGCTCATGTGTGTGGTTTTTTTTTATATGGGCATGTTATAATGGAGTGCCATATGAATCTGAAATTTTTTCTCCCCTTGTTCCTTGCTGACAGACCCTATATGCTTGTGTGTGTGGTTTTTTTTATATATGGGCATGTTACAATGGATTGACATGTGAATCTGAAATTTTTTCTCCCCTTGGTCCTTGCTGACAGACCCTATATGCTCAGTATATGGTTTTCAGTTTGATATGGACATGTGACAATGGATTTGCATATGAATCTGAATTTTTTTCTCCCCTTGGTCCTTGCCTGACAGACCCTATATGCAAAAAGTGTGGGGTTTTCATTTTTATATGGCAATGTTACAATGGAGTGCCATATGAATCTGAAATTTTTTCTCCCCTTGTTCCTTGCTGACAGACCCTATATGCTTGTGTGTGTGGTTTTTTTTATATATGGGCATGTTACAATGGAGTGCCATATGAATCTGAAATTTTTTCTCCCCTTGTTCCTTGCTGACAGACCCTATATGCTCATGTGTGTGGTTTTTTTATATATGGGCATGTTACAATGGATTGCCATATGAATCTGAAATTTTTTCTCCCCTTGGTCCTTGCTGACAGACCCTATATGCTCAGTATGTGGTTTTCAGTTTGATATGGGCATGTGACAATGGATTTGCATATGAATCTGAATTTTTTTCTCCCCTTGGTCCTTGCCTGACAGACCCTATATGCAAAAAGTGTGGGGTTTTCATTTTTATATGGTAATGTTACAATGGAGTGCCATATGAATCTGAAATTTTTTCTCCCCTTGTTCCTTGCTGACAAACCCTATATGCTTGTGTGTGTGGTTTTTTTTATATATATGGGCATGTTACAATGGAGTGCCATATTAATCTGAAATTTTTTCTCCCCTTGTTCCTTGCTGACAGACCCTATATGCTCATGTGTGTGGTTTTTTTTATATATGGGCATGTTACAATGGATTGCCATATGAATCTGAAATTTTTTCTCCCCTTGGTCCTTGCTGCCAGACCCTTTATGCTCATTCTGTGGTTTTCAGTTTGATATGGGTATGTGACAATGGATTTGCATATGAATCTGAATTTTTTTCACCCCTTTGGCCTGCCTGACAGACCCTATATGCAAAAAGTGTGGGGTTTTCATTTTTATATGGGAATGTTACAATGGAGTGCCATATGAATCTGAATTTTTTTCTCCCCTTGGGTCCTTGCTGCCTGACCCTATTTGCTCATTGTGTGGTTTTCATTTTTCTATGGGAATGGTACAATGGATTGACATATGAATCTGAAATTTTTTTCTCCCCTTGGTCCTTGCTGACAGACCCTATATGCTCAGTATGTGGTTTTCAGTTTGAAATGGGAATGTGACAATGGATTTGCATATGAATCTGAATTTTTTTCACCCCTTTGGCCTGCCTGACAGACCCTATATGCTCATTGTGTTCTGTTCAGTTTGATATGGGCATATGGGCATATGACAATGGATTTCCATATGAAACTGATATGTTTACTTCATGCCCAATGATGAAGGGTGTTCACATATGACCGAATGTCATTCTACTCCCAATTACTTGGAAGGTTGGCTGGTTGGTTCATTTTTATTATCTGTATCATACACTGTGTTCTAAAAATCGGCCTGGGCGGCCGCCAGGGCGGCACCTAGGCGCTAGGCGGCCAGTAAATGCTCCGAGTATGGCCTGGGCGGTCATCTGGGCGTTTTTGGGATTAATCGGCCGCCTAAGTGTTCTAGGCGTGTCTAGGCGCTCTGGGCGTTTCCTGGGCGGTTCCTGGGCGGTGTCTGGGCGTTTTTGGTAAATGGCTTAATTGCACAAGAGTATCTTTTAAATTTTATTTTGTTGCACACAAATACTCTAAAGTAGGTAAACTGGATTTGATTTAGTTTGTATTAAATATTTGATGTATTTTAAATAATATATATTTATATATTTATATATAAACATAAATATATTATATAAAAATAATTAAAATAATTAAAAAATGCAAATCCGCCCAGGCCGATTAATCCCCGATTAATCCCCGATTAATGCTCTGGGCGCTATGCGCTAGCAATCCGAACGCCTAGCGCCTAGCGTTTTTTACAACCTTGATCATACATGTATTTCAATGGAGTTCCATATGAATCTGAATTTTTTTCTCCCCTTGGTCCTTGCTGCCTGACCCTATATGCTCATTGAATCTGAGGTAAGATTTGTCGCTTGTGAAGGTCATGCATGTAGACGGTATATAAAAATTGAGCCACCGCCAGCAACCAGTATTGGGAAATGATTAACTACAATTCTGAGGGCTACTAAATGTATATACTCTTTTAAGGTTTTTGAATTTATGTTGTTTTGTTGTATTTTGTGTATGCAATGAATTTTTTTCTCGTTATTTTTCCTTCAAGACGTCGTCTCCATTGTCATCCTTCTTATACCATCATAGGTACACCTTTCACTGTCAATTATCACATCATTTCCTTGTATCTTTTATATATCCATTACTAATGTGTGTATTTTTGCAGGGTCAAATGAGTGCAAGCTCTAACCCGTCAGAACGATCACACCCGCGGGATGAGTTGGAATGTGATCCAGCAGACTACCGGCTTTGCCACTGTGGCCTGAGGTGCCCAAGGCAGACTTCTTGGTCCCGGCACGACCCTGGGCGGAGATATTGGACTTGTTCGTCGCGCGTCGAACATTACGGATTCTACGAATGGAAGGACCTCGCTCACAATGCTTGGTCGCGCAACGTTATACTTCGTTTGAAGGATGCGAATGAAAGGGGGCAGATTTTGGATAGCTCTTCATGCACACTGTCGGATAGTAGGGTTTACGATCTAGAGGGGCAGGTGGGTATGGTAGTTGGCCAACTTGAGAGAAACACGGAGAAAATGAATAGGATTATCGTAGATATTGACACAATTAAGTGTGTGTTGTTTTCTATATTAGGCCTAATCATTTTAATGTTATTGGTTGTGTACACGAAGAATGTATGAATGGGATGTCGGATAACTTGTAATGATACCAATATGAAACTGTTATTTTTTGTATGAATGTGATATGTGCTTGTTTGGTTTGATATCCATATGAATCTGAAATTTTTCCTGCCCTTGGGTCTGTCTTTCAGACTCTATATGCTCACTTTCTTATGTATGGTGATATGTTCTTGTTTCAATTGGTTTCCATATGATTCTTACATTTTTTTCTCCCATTGGTTCTGCCTGCCAGACTCTATATGCTCCCTGTTTTTTTCATGGTGATATGTGCATGTTTCAATTGATCTCCATGGGGGGGTGAAATTAACCTATTCTCACCTCTCCCTACCACATTCCACATTCCCACTTTCCACTCCCAACTTTCCCAAACTCAAAAGAACACAAAAAAGTTTAATGGGACACACCTAACTTTTCCTCTACCAATTCCTCTCAACTCCCCCCCAAAAGAACACAAAACCCCATTTCTCTCTCTTCTAAATTCCTTTTCCTCCCAACTTTCCCTCCCCTACTTCCACTCAAAAGAACAAGCCCTTAAGGGAAATCATTTTTTTGTGTGTGGAAAAACTAATCATAACACACGTCTGTTAATGGAAAGATACATATTCAAAATTTTGCTTTCAAAAATATCAACTTCGTTTAAAATCTTGCTCCCAAAAATTCCAAACATTATATTCAAAATCTCTATCCGATCCAATTTCAACCACATTAAAAACCCTTCCAAAATTTGAACTAACACATTCAAAATATTTTCGTCTAAAAATTTGCAACCTCATTTAAACACCTTTCCCTCAAAAAGTTCAGTTATATTCAAAATTTTCATCTCAAAAATATTTGGGACACAACCAATGTTCTCATGGGGATTTCCTCTCAAGTATAACCCGGTCCCTTAATGTTTTCCCTCAAAAAATTTCAATACATTTTATTCTAGTAGAGGATGATCACAAATTAAGTCACGGCTACGCTTTTATCAACTATTTTGTATTAGTCACTATCCTTGTTCAAAATTTGTCTTATTTTATATAGATTGTGTTGATGGGAAAATCCACCGAACAATAGATTTGTAATAAGAGGACCAATGTTACGATGGTTGGATGAAATTGAATGCGAAGGGCTGATTGATCATCAGCTGAGGGCGAAGACAGATCAGTTGAAAGATCAACCTTGCGGGCTGCTGAAGTATGTGCAGCACAAAGAACCTGTCAAAGGTGGCTCGGGCTTGGGTCCGACCCGAAACCCCTCCGACGCTCAAGTTAGTATTGAAATCGAAGAAAGTTTGTATAGCCGATCTGAATATGCCGAACTATAATTTTAAATGGAAGAAGCACAAGTATCTATGATAATACATGGCCTTTGGGATAAAGATATTTCGAACCCTCGTTCTACTGGAGAATGGCTCCTTTTATATGAGTTGATTGATGATGTCCCTTCGTCTTTCGAACGGTCATCGTAATGTAGAAGATCAAGAGATTGTCTGTTACAATCATTAATGGTTGGGATCATTAAATGCTCTCATCATTTGGTACTCAAAGAGTCGCATGCAACACACGACGTAATGGTCCTCCTTTGATTGCTGAGAATCCCGAGGGTCGGCCTCATTAAATGAGGAAACAGTCTTCTCCATGACTTGTCAAAGTAAAAACATTGTATGTGACGTCGCTTGGGTCTGAAGTTGCCGATCTTCTGAGGCCCCGATCTTATCCAAAGAACCGATTTGTTTTCAAGCTTCTGCTTCTGAATTCAAGCATCTGACGCATCAATATAGATCGTTGTTTGTAGGTCACGTACGATCTATGATCTATATTTTGGTCGTAACAATTGCTTTGGATTCATCAGTTGCTTGATCCTTTAGTTGTCATTTAAATGATAAAGTCAAGTGGTGTATACCATCTGTGTAGACTTTATTTGCCCATCAATCACACAAAATCAATACTCAAAACAGAGAATGGAAGGGTCCAGAGATGTTAAATAGACATGTCGATATGATACAAGAAGAAATATTCGAGCGTCAAAATCTAATGAGGAAGAATGATGGCATTCAAAATTTACATCATACAAGAAATCAACAACACATGCTTTGTTGATTTATATTCTATAGGGAGGAGTTTTTTTGTTGCCTTCAGGAGGCAGCTTTGCTGACATCACTGCTGGATCTATTGTACTTCATGTGGCTCCTAACGAGCTGTCCGGCAGCGAGTGTAGACATTAGGGATAGCTATCCAGCAAGAACAACACCAGCTATGATGGTGGCCAGGGGCCTGGCATTGGCCCCAGGTGACTCCAAACTTGCTTCCTTCACCCTAAGCAGATCCAAACATGCTGACTGTGATGCCAGCTTGGTCCCACCTCCAACTGTTCCAACATATATAATCCAAGAAGAAAAAGAAAAATTGTAATAGCAACGCATTAGGTTCGGGGGAAAGAATTTACTAAGATGTTGCAAACTTTTGGGGTCTCATGAACTCATGTCATGTCATCATATCGCTCTCCAAATTAGCCTTAGTCATGCATTACGCTAACATCATTTGGGTTCATGACTATAATGTTAGTAAATTTCATTAAATTCAATCAGCCACATCTTGAAATTCAAGCTATAATGTATTTCCTAGAGTAAATTTGAGACCCATTTACGATCAAAGATTTGTGACAACTCCCAAAAGGAATAAAAGCATGTGCTTCAGCAGGCTAAATTTAAGCATGATTGATGTTTTTGGTTCAAATATAATCATAGCAGCAACAAAGTTCGATTTTTTGAACATATCTGAATGTAGGTGACGTACCCCACTCCAGTTGAAAAAGTGGAAATAGTCCAGGCACAACAAAGATCATATTCCTTTGATGTGCGGGGAGAGCAAAAGGCCGTGGTCATCTCTAGAGAACTCACCGATGCGATCCGTTTTAGCTAAAGGAGAATCTTTCATGAAAGCTAAACAACAATCATGCAGCTGCTGATGTAGGCTTCCATGTTTCAGTTATGCCATGCACCTGGTACCCAGCCACAACTTTGTTAGAAAACAAAAGCAGGACATAGTTTCATATTGAACTGGGAGACAATTAGCTAAAACATTCTCAAGGTAAAACAACAGCCACAATAAAAAAGGAGACTGCTTTTTCCCAAGAACAAACAAGAAAAAAAACGCATGTGCGGGATATAATGATAATTAGCATGATACTAACATCTCAAGCTTTAGCAAACTGCGTCTAAAACAAGAGTCCGATAAAGGAGAGAACACAATTAAGTCCAATACATACAGAACTGTTGCGGGTCTCATCCGCACACAATGAAATTTGTTTGATGTGTGGAACCAAGGGCACGATGGTTACAAGTTTTTGGGTGAGACGAGGCTAATCACGATCTGAAGACGATTGGGAGATGATGATCTCAAGGTTGCCCGTCAGTCGGAGTAGGTCGTCCACTAGTTGGCGAAGGTCGCTCGCCAGTTGATGTAGGTCGACGCAGGTCGCACGTCCGTTGGAAACTGGGGCGAACTTCCTACAATGTGAGCAACTCGTCAGAAAGGCTGGGCGGGCTGTCCGCCCATAGCCACTCCGATGCTTAAGTCAGTATGTGACTTATGTGGAGAACGTAGAAACACGCAGGGTGATCTTAAAGGCAGATCGGCGCTGGCGTGGCGGACTAGTGTGGAAGGCACGAATATTTGGAGGATATTCGGCCTTTAGCATGGAAATGAATGTGTTAGAGATTTAACTGACCAATCCACAAACCCCTTTCTCGTTGGAGAAAGAGTGGATATTTATAGGGCTGAGAGGCAGTTGCTTGCCATCCTGTCAGCTGTCAAATCAACCCATCTGACACTCGAGTGGTGAAGCGATAAGGTGGTGAGCGGTGTCAGTGATATTTTCCGCATTGATGGTGTCAGATGGTGTCAGGTGCATCAGGCTGTCAAAGCTGTAAATGTCAGGCACGCTTTCGGCAGGCTGTCAGGCGACGAAGCTGTAACGACCTGTTTCTCCATGTACGTATGTCATACGTATCCCTATTTTTGTCTTACGATCTTCCATAACCCATACTATATATGCATCGGCCTTTCGTACTTGTGCTATGTTATACACGTATTCGTATTTTAAATGTATTTCGTGCGTACCTTTTCTGTTAGCCGATTTATTTCTATATTTGTTTTATGATTATTTCTATAACTCAAATTATCTTTAAAACATTTTAAGTTTAATTATATAAGTTTTTGAATTCAAATTTTGAACTAGCTGCCATAAGAGTTTTAGGAGACTTTTTACACCAGTTTAAATAGCAATAAAATCCTACTCTTAATAAACAATTATTTCTCCCTTACAATTAAAATCCACTCTTAATGAAATTTGAATTCTTGTTTATTTCATTTCCTTCTAAGTTTACAGTCTTTCCTTTTATATTACAACCCATTTAAACCAATACTTAATTAGCTCTAATTTCCCCTTATTAATCCTATTAATTTTCAAAATCCATTTCCTAATATAACCTATACCCTAACTTATTCACGTGTTACTCTTCAACACCCTCCACCTACTTCTATAATACTAGACCCCTAGGCTATTATAAGAAGATACCCAGGCTTTCTTTCTTTCCCCCTACCCTCAACATACGCAGCCTAAGCCTCTAGCCCTCTGTGCAAAACCCCCTCTGTTTTCTCATTCCCTTCTTATTCTTCTCCTTATTAAACCAAGAGGGTCTCCCAGCCTCCCCTCTCGACAAACTTCGCACCCCTCTCCCCATCTTCCGTCGTCGGCAACCTGAGCACAGCGTCGCCGTTCGCCAATACTCGACCCACCTCACCACCGGACAGCCTCCCTCCGGCATTCGGACCGCCGTTCAGGCCGCCCCGACACCGCCTCTTGCCTTCCGCCCAGCTCGCCCAGCTGCCATCCTCCCTCTTCGGTAACTTCGTCGCCATACAGCACCTCCTGACAACGGCCCCGCACCCTCGCAACCCGCCCAGTTCGCCGCGCATCTCTCCGACCTTCCGACGTCCTCCTCGAGCTCACGCCGACGAACTCGTCTCCGGTATCCCCTCCCCTGTTTCTGCCTTAAAATAGGGTCACCAACATTTGCGCCTCCGGCCTCACCGTCGATCCGATGTTCTCTCATCGACATCCCTTCCGACTGCCTCAGCCCGCACACGCCGCCAAAACGTCGCCAACCGCCTCAGCCGTCCGACCTCCCCTCCTTATCCCTCTACCTGGCCATCGACTCCCCGCAATCCCCAAGCCCACGGCGCCACGTTCATCTCGCCTTCATCGGACGATCCCCTGGACGCCGTCACCGTCGCGGTTGGGCTGCCGTCGTCGGAACCTGTCGCCAACGTCAGCCACTGATGCCATGGTTGTCGAAGTCACCCTGGCCATCACCTCACTGCTAGCAAGCACAACGACAACGAGGATATCGAAACTGTGAGTTCTTATAATTTAAAGTTTGTATGCATGAACTGTGCATGATAAGTTTATATGTTAAAAATTCATTATTCTCTTTATTAAAAATATCAGACCTGTTATAAGTTTATAAATATACATATTGTTACATTTACGGGTTTATAAGTTAGTTTACAACTTGATGCTACTGTTATAATGATATGAGATGTTGGATTATAGAATATACGTAGGTATATATTAATTAAGTTTAAGATTACAATCTGCATGTAACAGTTAATATTATTTTGTTAGAACAGTTGGCTTGATATCACAAAACCGATTTCACAGATTAATCCGTGCCTATCTTACGATCGCGTGGGCACCCAAAAACTCACATCTCTTCATGCAAGTATATTATCTTCTACCAATTTTTGAAGGTGCAAGTATATTGTTTTCCTACAACTTTTTAAGGTGCAAGTATTTTATTTTGTATTCAAACTTCCTAAGATAACGTACATCGCAGAAATGTCGAGTAACAACTTTTTTCGGAATAGTTTTTAATGAATTCTGTTAATATGTTGGTTGCTTTAGCCACTTAAATGATGCACATGAAATGCCATTTTTCTTGTTATTCGATTTATCATGTAATGTGCACCCTATAGAATTGTGAAAACTGAGCCCTCAGGGCAATCACAGGTATTTGGGCCTTCGGGCATTTTACGGATTATTGGGCCTTCGGGCAATTACGGATTATTGGGCCTTCTGACATTACAGATATTGGGCCCGCTGGACATTTACGGAATGTTTGCCATACGGCAAACATTGAATTACGGATACACTTATGGACACTTGGGTGGGGTAGTCCAATGTAGTAGAGGCTGGAAAGCTGGATTACACTCTATTGGTGAACTTGACCGACACGTGGCCAGGTCGGTGAGTAGAGTCACGGGTAGCTCCCATTGACTTGGGTGTAATGCTAGTCACCTCACCCTCAAACACTGGACTTGTCACTAGATAGGAGATTGATGGATGCACTTTTTACATCTGTGAGGCTATGGTGTAACCTACTAAACTTATTGTCACGATTATTGTTGTACACACTACACATGCCACGATCATTGTTGTACACACTACACTTGTCACGATTATTGCTGTACACACTACACATGTCACGATTATTGCTGTACACACTACACTTGTCACGATTACTGTTATACACACTACACTTATCACGATTATTGATGTACACACTACACATGCCATACTTATTGATGTACACACTACACTTTGCCATGCTGGTTACTTTGCATACTACACTTTACCTGCTCACTACTTTGCACATTACACATTGTTTATACTCACATGTGTCATTATGTTGCTATGTTTCATCTTGTTGAAATCATATTGTGCCCCTCATCTCCTAAAGCTTTGTAAACCATATTATTATCTTGCCGAGGGTCATTTTATTACTAACGTTTTTAAATCTTGCCGAGCGACCCTCACTGACGTATATTTCCTTGTCTGTGAAATATACATTAGGTTTTGAGCAGAGTCCACTACAGAGTTCATTTGGAGATTGAGCAGGAGGACCAAGAGAACCAGGAGCACGAGAACCACTGTTGAGGACGGCATACTCATCGCAGCTTTGCTAAAAATTTACTATTTGTCGTTGTATCTCGGTCAGGTGTACTTTTAAATTCTATGTAACCGTTTGTAATGGCCATGCTAGGCCTTAAATCTTTGTGTACATGTAATCTGGATGTTTAGTGTAATGATGGCATTATTTGTTGTTCCGATTATTCGCAAGCAAGAACCTGCCAAGTAGTCATACACAGACGCTTATTGGGTTGGGGCTTCACCGCTCCTGCCCAAGCGGACCCGCTCGCGTCCTCGCTCCCAAATATAATGGGAAGCGGGGCATGACAGAAGCGGCCAAGTACGCTTTTGTCAGACTTTGCATGTAGTAAGACTGGCAGTGATATTTGTGGCGTGTCATCTTTCTCCTTGGGCGGACTGCTTCGGGGCGAAGAGGTGGCGAGCTACTCTGGGGCGAGCTAGCATAGAACTTGTGCGGTCAGCTGGAGGCTCTTCTCTTTGATTCGGATGACGAGCTTAGCGGTCTGCAAGGGTGCACTGCTCTGAGCCTCGGCGGGCTCTTTTTAGCCTTGGCGAACTGATCCTCATTGATGATGATTGTTGATGGGTTATTTGAGTGGGCCTTTATCAACTAGGCTGGCTTTTAGGACGTAACAATTTCCCCCAACATTTGGTGTGGACGATCTTCGGCCAGAGGAGACACTGAATGTTGAGTAGACACGTTAGCAAATTTTTAAAGAATCTCTTCGTACCTTTTGTTTGGTAGCGAGCTTTGTAAGCCTGTGCGACCTATCGGGGGTGCAGTTCGTATGCTTGCCCCGTTGTGTGAGCGGGGTAAAGTAGCCCACCCCCAGTGATCATGCCGATCTGGGCCTAGGGCATCTCATATCTCTAAAACACAAAAAGTGCGTAAGTCGAAACATCGACATATGTCGGTAATAGAGTGAAGACTTGTCTGGGTGGGGGTGCAGTCCGGAAACCTGCCCCGGACCCATGGGCGACCTGCCGGGGGAGGATGACCTTTGTTGAGGTCAATCTTCACCTACGGGCGCCCTCTCGGGGGGGCGCAGTTTCGAAGCCCGACTTGGGTCTCTGACAGGGAAGAATCGAGTTGCCCAGCCTGCCCCAAACCATTGGCGATCTTTCGGCGGCGCAGCTCGAAAGCCTGCCCCGGATCTTTGCTGCGTAGTAGCTTGCTCTCTTCTCCGATTTGGGTAGTGAGGCCCGACCTACTACGGGTAGTCAGGTTGTGACCTGCCCCGGAGGGCTTCTTGAGGGTGAGTGTCAGGCCAGAGCCCTTCCTACACCCCTGGGGGGGTCCTATGCCCCTGGCACCTTTCAAGGGTGCAGCACCGGGCCTGCCCCAGATCTTTGGTAGGGAAGGGTCGAGGTCCGTAGTTCGTCTCCAGCCCTTGGAGACCTTTCGAGCGTGCAACTCGAAAACCTACCCCGGAGGTGTGGTTTATGGCGAGTCAGCTCGCCTCCCAGGATCAAGCAATCTCGACATATTATTTCTCACACACAAGAGAAAACTCGAAGAGTGTGTAAGTCGAAACGTAATGACACAGGTCGAAGATAGAATAAAACCTGTGGCGCTTAGTCGACCCAATCTCAACCTGTGTTTTCTCGCATACAAGAGAAAACTCGAAGAGTGTGTAAGTCGAAGCATAACGACATAGGTCAGATATTGAATAAAACCTGGGGCGCTTAGTCGATCCGATCTCGACCTGTGATTTCTCGCACACAAGAGAATGCTCGAAGTGTGTGTAAGTTGAAACGTAATGACACGGGTCGAAGATAGAATAAAACCTGGGTCGCATAGTCGACCTGATCTCGACCTGTGATTTCTCGCACACAAGAGAAATCAAAGAGTGTGTAAGTCGAAACATAATGACACAGATCGAAGATAGAATAAAACCTGGGATGCATAGTCGACCCGATCTCGACCTGTGATTTCTCGCACACAAGAGAAAACTCGAAGAGTGTGTAAGTCGAAACATAACAACACATGCCGAAGATAGAATAAAACCTGGGGCACATAGTCGACCCGATTCGACCTGTGATTCCTCACACACAAGAAAATTCAAAGAGTGTGTAAGTCGAAACATAACGTCACAGGTCGGAGTAGAATAAAACCTGGTTTGGGTGGGGAGCAATCTGAAAACCTGCCCCGAACCCATGGACGACCTGCTGGGGGAGGATGACCTTCGCCGAGGACAATCTTCACCTGAGGGCGCCCTTTCGGGGGTGCAGTTTTGGAGCCCGCCCTGGGTCTCTGACAAGGAAGGGTCAAGTTACGCAGCCTGTCCCAAGCCCTTGGCGACCTTTCGGGGAGCAGCTCGGAAGCTTGCCCTGGATCTTTGCTGCGAGGTAGCTCGCTCTCTTCTTCCGTTGGGGTAGCAAGGCTCGACCTGCTACGGGTAGTCAGGTCGTGACCTGTCCCGGAGGGCTTTGAGAGGGTGAGTCGGGGGCATGGACCTTCCAGCACCCCTGAGGGGTTCTATGCCCATGGCGCCTTTCGGGGGCACAGCATGTGGCATGCCCCGGATCTTTGATAGGGAAGGGTCGAGGTGCGTAGTTCGTCCCAACCCCTTGGAGACCCTTCGGGCGAACGACTCGAAAATCCACCCTGGATCATTGCTTGCAGCAAGGCAGCTCGCTTTTTGTGATTGGGCTGACCCTGATCTGGGGATTTTTCTCACAAGGAAAGTTTGAAGAGGACGTGAGTCAGAACTTAACGATAGGTGAGAGAGAAGGAAGACCTGTATTTTCGTGTCCCAGTTCGTCCTGCGAGGGCTCGAGCCCTATGGAGCGTAGTCGGCCTACTCAGATGGACTTCGATTTTGGAGATGGAGCTTTATGGAAGCGCTTGTTGAGCATCAGCTTCTTCATTGAGCCGCATGTGTTGAGCCGCCTCGATGTTCGCCTCGAGACGTCTTTGTGGAGCCGCTATCTCTTCGTTGGACTCCTTTTGCCGGGCGACCGCCTCTTCTTCGATCTAGGGATGAAGGTTGTGCCTCACGTTCTGGGGATAAGGGGGGACGGTTGGACGTCCCGGCCCCAGCCGCACCCCAATCACTCATCACCTTTGTAAAGGATTCAAAGCCTTGGTGGACGACACGGGCCGAGGTATGAATAGCTTCCGCCGCGCGTCCCTTCAAGGGGTACATCTGTCGGGGAAGTCCCTCCGAGAGGACATGACTCATCACCCACGGGATGTTTGCCACGGTTAGGAAAGTGTTGAAGTGTATGTGATTTGTCATGGGTGTGACCCTAAGTTCCCACAGACGGTGCCAACTGTTGCGGGTCTCATCCGCACACAATGAAATTTGTTTGATGTTGGAAACCAAGGACACGATGGTTACAAGTTTTTGGGTAAGACGAGGCTAATCACGATCTGAAGAAGATTGGAAGATGAGGATCTCAAGGTCGCCCGTCAGTCCAAGTAGGTCGCCCACTAGTTGGCGAAGGTCGCTCTCCAGTTGGCGAAGGTCGTCGTAGGTCGCACGTCCGTTGGCAGCTGGGGAGAACTTCCTGCAAGGTGAGAAACTCGTCAGAAAGGCTGGGCGGGCTGTTCGTCCATAGCCACTCCGATACTTAAGTCAGTATGTGACTTATGTGGAGAACGTCGGACATGCAGGACGTTCTTAAAGGCAGATCGGCACTGGCATGGCAGACTAGTGTGGAAGGTGCGAATATGTGGAGAATATTCGGCCTTTAGTATGGAAATGAATGTGTTGGAGATTTAACTGACCAATCCACAAACCTCTTTCTCGTTGGAGGAGAGTGGGTATTTATAGGGCTGAGAGGCGGTTGCTTGCCATCCTGTCAGATGTCAAATCAATCCAGCTGACACTCGAGTGGTGAAGCGATAAGGTGACGAGCGGTGTCAGAGATATTTTTTGTATTGATGGTGTCAGATGGTGTCAGGTGCATCAGGCTGTCAGAGCCGTAAATGTCAGGTACGCTTTCGACAGGCTGTCAGGCGGCGAAGCGGCCTGGTATGCTTTTGTCAGACTTTGTCTGTAGTGAGACTGGCGCTGATATTTGTGGCGTGTCGTCTTCCTCCTTGGACGGACTGCTTTAGCGCGAGAGGTAGGCGAGCCGCCTCCGGGGCGAGCTACTCCGGGGCGAGCTAGCATAGAACGTGTGCGGTCAGCCGGAGGCTCTTCTCTTTGATTTGGATGACGAGCTTGGCGGTCTGTAAGGGCACACTACTCTGAGCCTCGGCGGGCTCTTCTTAGCCTTGACGAACTGATCCTCATTGATGAGAATTGTTGATGGGTTATTTGAGTGGGCCTTTATCAACTAGGCCGGCTTTTAGGGCGTAACAAGAACTTAACAATCAACAATGAAAGACAAGAAAGTGCTTTTGATAAAATCGTATTTAGATATATTTAAAAACTTAAAAGTCCTATTTCATTGACCCTTCTATGCATTTTTCGACAACAATTGGGCTTTTAAGGGTTAATATATTGCTCTTATATAATTTTTTGCTGGCTATTAAACAAATATCCGGTGCATAAGATGCCTACTGCCAAAATATAATAGTCAATAATATTATAGAGCAAACAAATCGGTTACTCATAAAAATATATCAGAAAAATCAATTTGATAATGATGGATATATCACAAATAGGAGAAGTAAAGCGATTAATTATATTACCTCAATAGAAGGCATGGTCACAGAGACATGAAGGTCATTCCCATCATTGGCGGTCTCCATCATGGTGATGCAGTGAGAGCTCTCAACATTCTGTGCAGGATCCTGACCAGTGGCAATGAAGATGGCGGACACAATGTTGCTAGCATGAGCACTGAAGCCACCAAGGGATCCAGCCACGGCTGATCCAGCCATGAGCATTGAGCTCGACTAACGTCTGTACATTCGTCTGAAGGACTTTCCTCACCACCTCTTCCCTGATGATGGCCTATTATCAGAGCAGAAATTTCCTCACCACCTCTCCCTTCGATCCAATTCGCAGCAGCCGGCTTCTTATCCGAGCAGAAATTTCCAGCATAGAAAAGGAGAAGAATGGGAATTAGCCAAAATGATGGTTCAATTAGAACAAAACGGATAGGAGAAATGGTGATAGCTGACCGTCATTTGGCATTCTAGAACTAACAAATAAGACTAACAAGGTTGGGCAAATTAGGTGAACAATAAAAAGCACATAAACAAATGTGAAGTACAAACAGCTGGATAGAACAAATTGACAAAACAACCAATGGATTCTGTTAACAAAAACAAAGAATCTGACACCAAAACATCAATGAAAATGATATTCCATCTTCATATAGTGCATCAATTTTCTTCAGGTAACTATTAAATCTTCATATTTATCAATGTGATATTTCACAATCAATTAAGGCAAACAGAAAACAACAAATTATTTAAAAAAATTAGGACACCTAAATCAGAATGGCAAGTAAATAAGTAATTCGAAGCAAAATGGTCAAGGGAAAGATCCAAACTAGAGATTTAGGACACCTAAATCAGAATGGCAAGTAAATAAGTAATTCGAAGCAAAATGGTCAAGGGAAAGATCCAAACCAGAGATGCTGATGATTTCCATGTCCGGGAAATCGCTTTGAAAGTAGTCCAAGACGTTCTGTACACCATTTGATACCATGTTCATCCCCATAGCATCGCCGGTGCTGCAGCTGAATCTCATGTAGAGGTTCCTCCCTGCGAGCGAGCATTGAATCCCCTGAAGTCGAGCAAATCGACTGGACCTGCAAATGTTACAAAAAAAATTTGCACATAAGCTTCTGAAATGCATGAAGATAGCTGCAGACACGCACAAACATATTTCAAACGACATGGGTGTTAACGTTATGAATTTTTTTTTCAAAAAAGATACAACTTTATTAGAAAGAGAAACAAAAAATCCTTATGAAAGAGTAGAGAAACAAACGAGACCCAGAAAGCAAAAGCATGTCTTTTAACTATCAAAAGAGTAGAAAACATCCATCTACTGTAATCAGCTAACAGAAAATACAAATAGCATGATGGGATACCCAAAAACAACGTCAGTAAAACGAAGAAAAACCAAGTAATTTTGTGAAAGAGAAATCAACCAGAGACCCATCATCAAACACCTCGAGGGCATGTATTTAGAAAACTTCTTACTTGTTAAAAACCAAAGCCAGCGTCTCGAAGTTCGTCGGGTCCTCTAGAAAGAACTTGAGCTTTGCCGCCCTCCTCGCTGTTGCAAACCTGATGGCCGGAGCCCTCGTCATCGCGTCCCTCATCACGACGCTCATCGCCCCTCCGGACTCCCCAATGGCCTTGCACCCTCTGTTGGTGCTCGCTACCAAGCACCCCTCCGTGGTCTCCATCGGAACATAATAAACCCTCCCATCGAGAACCAGCGGCCCAGCGATCCCCATCGGCATTTGCACGTATCTGACCGGCATCTCGCAACATTGCCCCAGAATCGAGTTGTGATCGACCCATCAATCGGCAGACCGTCTTCTTTGGTTTATAAATCACAAGTGTGTAATGAACTTCTTAAAAGACTTTGACTTTTCCTCGATCGTATAGCCATTCATTCGGCGACGAGGAAGTGGCCCTTCGAATTACGTCCGAAGTCGAGGGTCGTTCGGTGGCGAGGGGGCGGACTCTCGGCTTACGTCCGATGACGAGGGTCGTTCGGTGGAGAGGGGATGGCCCCTCGGCTTACGGCCGATGACATGGGTAGTTTTATGGCGAGGGGATAGCCCCTCGGCTTACATTTGACGACAACATGGGTTATTCGGTGGAGATGGGATGGCCCCTCGGCTTAAAGTCGATGACGATATGGGTCGTTCGGGGGCAAGGGGATGACCACTTGGCTTACGAACGACAACAATGGTCGTTCGATGGCAAGAGGATAGCCCCTCGGCTTACGACCGATGACATGGGTCATTTGGTGGTGAGGGGATGGCCCCTTGGCTTACGGCTGACGACGATATGGGTCGTTTGGTGAGGAGGGGCATGGCCACTTGGCTTACGGCCGAATACGAGGGTCGTTTGGTGGCGAGGGGACGGCCCCTCGGCCGACGACTGATGATGACACAGGTCGTTAGGTGGCAAGGGGATGGCCCCTCGGCTTACGGCCGACGACATAGGTCATTCGGTGGCGATGGGATGGCCCCTCGACTTACTGCCAATGATATGGGTTGTTCGGTGGCGAGGGGATGTCCCCTCGGCTTACGGCTGACGATGATATGGATCGTTTGGTGGCAAGAGGATGGCTCCTCGGCTTACATCAGCAGATGATATGGGTCATTTGGTGGCGAGGGGGCGGCCCCTCGGCTTACGTCTGACGAGGAGGGTCATTTGGTGGCAAGGGGGCGGCCCCTCGGCTTACGACCATTATCGTCAGCTGTAAGCCGATGGGCCATGCACCTCGCCACTGAACGACCTTCGTCGTTGGCTGTAAGCCGAGGAGCTATGTCTCTCGCCACCGAAAGACAACCAACTGTTGACAGCTAGGTTCCACCTCTCTTTATTCGATGAAGCAATGAGCAGATCATCAACATAAAGCAGAAGATAAATGAAGGACCGAGCATCCAATTCCTGATAGAACACACAATGATCATAGGGATGCAAAATACCCTTGATCATTGTCATAAAGCATTAGAAATGCTTATACCATTGTCTTTGTAACTGCTTCAGCCCGTAGAGCGACTTCTTCAGCCTACATGCAAGACCGTCATCGCTCCCAAAGCCATCGGACTGAGCCATATATATATATATATATATATATATATATATATATATATATATATATATATATATATATATATATATATATATATATATATATATATATCCTCTTTGAGCTCTCTGTGCAAGAACGATGTCTTTGTAAGGATCGTCGTACCCTTGCAATACTAACAACAACACACTAAAGGGGGGTAATAGTGTAATGGCACAAATTGCGTATTTAAAAATTAAACTTACAAATGCGAAATTATAAATGCAAGAGAAATTTAAACACTACAAAAACTGTCACGCCCCGCCTCCCAAAAGATTGGTCAACGAGGCATGGCCAGCCCGCATGCACTAGAGCCGTTGAGGCTCGGGATCCAATAAGCGTCTATGGCAAGTTATGATGCGGAGGGGAAGGTCCGATCGAACGATTTAGCATGAAACAATAGAAATAGCAGTAAAATAAGATATTATTCAAACGCAGAAGGTAACCAACAAAGAGTTTAACATAGAGACTAAAACTGTACGTACCGAAGGCAACTAAAGGTGAAAGAGTCTGCTGGGGTCGTCAGGTTGTGGCAGCTCGGTCAAGTCTGAGACATGTGCAAAACACATGTCAGCAACGAACTAATGAGACCATAAGTTAATGTAGTTATACAATTCTAGCAGTTCTAAATGGAATTTAAATGACAAACTACACAAGCAGTCCTAGAAAGCAGGAAATAAGTAATGGTTATTCTAATCGATCTGCTAGGGGTGTCCATCTAGTCAGATCGTCTAAGAATTGTTCATGTAGTTCTGTCAATCTGCCAGGGGTGTCCATCTGGTCAGATTGTCCAAGTCTAGAAATGGTCAAACGACCGGAAATGCATCCCTGCGAAGCAGACAGGAGTGCACCAACTGTGATACAAAGATAAAGCCTAAGGACTCAAGCTGTGTAGGCGGAGGGGAGCTACCCCCCAGGCCCAGCTAGACTCTTTTGTCCAACCCCACCCGCGAGTCGTTTGTGTTATGGACACGAGCCAACAAACGCTCCATCTAGACACGAGACAAGACAAGGATCACGAATGATACTGCGTATCATACCGGGACGCACCGGTCATGAGTGAGCCAAAGCTGGGGAGCACCAGTCCTCAATGGTCACCCCCGTCGTCGATCCGGAACAAAACATTAATCATGAATGATACTACGTATCATACCGGAACGTACCAGTCACGGGTGAGCCAAAGCTGGGGAGCACAGTCCTCAATGGTCACCCCCGTCATCGATTAACTATCCGTAAGTGAGACATTCCTGGACGAGCCAGCAAACGTTCCACAAGTCCGTAAGCGAGCCGTCTCTGGGCTAGCCAGCAGACGCTCCACAAGAGTAGTGCCAACCTCCGTATAGGAGAGGCCCACGCCTGTGATCTTCTACAAAGATCCACACAATTATAATGTGTGGCTTATTAATTAGCATGTGAGGTTTAAGTTGCATCTTAAAAGTGGGTTCGAGCAGAAAGTAACATGTGATCATTTTCAAGTATTTTGTAGAAATAGATATAGCAGTTCTAACATCAATTCTAGAAAAGCATAAAATCAGTAACTAAAGTCTCATTCCTTGCCTGAAAGATTCCGACAAGGATGTAGTCCAGCAGGGTCTGGGTCAACCAACGGATCTACAGAACCTGTACGATAATCCTATCATCACAATCATGCACTCTAACATCCACATATAACGATATAAGATAAGCCAGATTAACTGGGCCCGCTCTGGGTCACCAGACCTATGGTATGCTGCCTAGTTCGATCGATCATTCCATCTATCCTATGTGCACAGCAGAGTAAGTCCATTGATCGATCGAGGCGATTTTCTAATGAGTTCGTTCTACGTGAGTTACTTCATGCAAGTTGGCCCTAATTACTAGAGCAACAAGGCTTTAGAGAATCGTTACCTAGCCAGATGCAAAAGCTCCACGTCGATGACGATTCTGACACAACGCCGCGTCACCCGACGGTAGGTCAAGGGTGGAAGGCCTGGAGCACAGATTCCTATCAGTGATCCGTCAGCTCCACGTTGTCGCAATCAGCGACTGAGGGTACCCAGAGGTGATCGTCAGTGGCAGAAGTCACCGGATCGCCCTCGGGAAGTGTGAAATGGTCGATCGACGCCCGGATCTGCGACGAAACTTCAAACAATGTTCGTAGACGCTGTTCTTGGTGTCGAATCGATGAGTAGGCCGACCGAGGGTTCACGGTACCGATGGATCTCCAAGGCGAGGTCCCAGTTGCCGGAAAACGGCGAAAGAACCCCAAACCTAGGGTTTGGAGCGTGGAGAACGGAGAAGAAGATCGGGGCCGTGGCAGAGGCTCTGGTTGCTTGCAGCTGGAGGAGGGGGCCGAGGGGGAGAAGCGTGAGGCGGCGGTTTCGGGCACTCACGACGGCGCAGCGTGCTGCTGCTGCGAAACAGCAGCCACCGCGACGAAGAACGGTGGGCAGGAGGCTGACGGAGGGGGTCGCCAGAGAGGACGGGGTCGGCGAGGGTCTGTCATCACTGGGCAGTGCCGTGATCGCCCGAGGAGATCCGGCAGCCGCCGCAGGCTGTCGGTCGCGATGCAACGCCGCCGTGCGCCGGCGGCCATTGCTGCGAGGAGCAGCACTCGCTGCTGCGACGCGGGGAGGCCAAAGGGGATCACCGGATGCAGGTGTTACAAGGGTGGAGGATGCTAACAGGTGGCCGGTGCATGGAGAGATGGCCGGAGAACCTTCAGGTGGCCGGAGGAGATGGAACCGGCGGCCGGCTGCTTCCGTGCGTCGCTGCGAGGGTAGGTCGAAGGGACAGGCGGCTGTCACGGTGGAGAAGAGGCCGCGGGGAGGAAAGCATGCCGGATGGGCGAAGAGGGGCCGGCGATGGCCGGAGGACAGGCCGCCAAAAGGTGATGCGGCAGACTAGTGTTTGGGGCGTCGGCCAATCGGATCTAGGGGAGGAGCAGATGGTCGTCGCGGCTAGGAGCGGTGGTGCGCCGGCAAGGGAAGGGAGGAAGGCCGTTCAGATCTGGGCGGCTGTCGTGGTGAGTAGGAGGAGGAGCCGGCGGTTCTTAGGGAGTTGTGCGGCATCTGCAGAGGGGAGAGGGCGATTTTCCAGTGAGGGGAGGCCGGAGAGGTGTCAGCGAGGGAAAGCTCCGGCGGCTTGGGTCGCGTGCGGGTTCTGTCGAGGGTTGGCGGCTCCTAGATGACAGCCTAGGGCTGTCGCGTGTGTTATATTGGAAGGTGAGGGTTTTCCGGCGGCTAGACCATCGGAGAAAGGCCGGAGAAGAGAGGGACGAGGCCGGCGGTCACGGGGCTTGGGGGGAGAAGAAGTCGGGGCTAGAAGGCGTTGTGTGCGAAAAATGAATAGGAGGGGCGCCGCTTGATTTCCTGGGAATGCTTAACCTAGGGTTCAAATAGTTTAAAAAAAATAGTAGTATGGGCTTTGCAACCCGTGAGGATGTCAAAAAAACTAATTAATATAAAAGCAACCTATAAGAGATAATAGGTGATGACCCATGGGGTTTTATTATTATAGAGGAGTTTGGCCTAGTCACGTGGGTAGGGGTTGACGCAGGTAGGGTATAGATTAGGATGGGTTTTTTTTTGAATGAGAATATGTTGTAAACAATTATAAAAGAAGACCCACTCTCTCTCTCTCTCTTATAGATGTGCGGCCAAAGGGGAAACGTGGGCTAGGTCAACTTGCTATATGATGTATAATATAATTAATTATTAGGGGAAAAATAGATGCCAAGAGAAACTTAGGGTTAAACCAATATTAAGGTTGGGCAAAAAGTGAAAGTAGGTCAAACGAAGCTCAAAAATTGTGAAATAAATACTGGGACGACTGGGGCGTCGAGAGAAAGGAGACAGAGAAGATGGATCACAATTTCGACGTCAAGAAACGAAATTAAAAATAAAAGGTCTAGCGACAAAAGTGAAAATCGTGACGTCTCTTCAAATAAGATCAAATCGTGGGAGAACGACCCGTGAAATGACGTTCCCAATTAACACCACAATTTTAATACTCTCAGAGAGGGTCACAACGGCATATCACACTATAGGGTCGGTCACGGACAAAGTCTAAAATAAATACGTGCACGAACAAGGCTACGTGCACGTAGAACGTATAAAGGATACGGGGTCCAAAGGGCGATGGTAATTCTAAGTTGGGCACGCGTCGGGGTTGGCTTGCCAAGGATGCAACCAAGGTGCTACAGCCCTAACGACTCAACGACACGACTCACATACCAAGCACAAAACCCATCAGGTACTCGAAATTGCTATACGCACAGCCGTATGACAAATAGCGAGTACCGGCCGTTACATCCTACCCACCTTAGAATAAAGTCCGTCCTCGGACTTTCTTAATTTCAGGCATGGCTAGACTCCTCTAGTTAACTATAGTAACTACCCCGATCATTCCTAGCACAGTACTTCAACCAACATATAACCTAATACATCTATCTATATACATGCTCAGTAATAATATACATCAATTATTTCCCAACCATTATTTCTTGTACTTATAGCTAGGTTAATATTATTCACGCATACATTTCTAACTCATGGAAGTGCCTCCGCACATCCATACCTACGCACAATCATATTCCAACATTCAATAATCATCCCATCATATACAACCATTGTATTATACATATAGTACACATATACTAACCAGGGTATTTAAATTCATCACGAATTTAAAACCGAAAATACATATATCTACTCAATATAACCTACAAAAGGTATATCCCCTAGTATACATTCAACACATCAATCATAACAATAATACTTAGCTATATTATAACTATTCGCCACAACACCAAATGACAAACAATTTCTTATTACAAGCAATACATAATCACACTATCATGTTAATCTATTCCTACAAACACAATGCATCCAGCCTAATAACTATGCATATAGCACATTTCACTCCTAGTTTAACTAACACATACTCATTCAAACATGTAAACCCTTCATTCATAACTATAGAATAAACCTGTATCTATATATGGTGTAGCTACGCACGTCCAGGTGCGTAGCGTAACCCAGCACAAACACCTATATAACTACATTCACCATATCCTATCATGCATGGATATATATAACACTATACTCACATCCGCAAACCACAACCACATTATAAAATACTTACTGAGCATACTCATTCGCTCTCGAGTGAGACTCCAAGATATATACCAAACAATATACAATCTATGTACTTATACACACACTCCTATATATCTATATGACACGACTCATCATATGTAGCCTTAGTAAATAGCTAGACATCACTATACAATCATTCACACATCAGAACATGTAATTCATACTTATCCCATATATACGTATATACAATCACGCAACACATTATTATCCTAGTATCTATAAGCATGTCCACTCGTACTCGAGGGAACACTAAGACTTATATGTATTCACAGGTATTATATATTCAAACCTATTATCTTACATAAGTATCTATACTTATTCATGTACTATATACACATAATCATTACATTCATCGCAATACACATATTCCATTATTCATCCATAAGCTCACATATACCTAAGTAAATAATACTAAGCATGCCCGACAATGATATATATTCACACGAGCCGGGTAATCCTCCTCATGGATCTACGGGAAACGGCAGAACAAACACAAGGCTCTAATGTGCAGACACTTCCAATATTTGACATCTAGGGTGGTTAAACAACCTCCAACTAACCAGCCCTAATTGGCTGGTCCCAATCATTTTAAACACCAATAAAATTTCCAACTCAAAAGCCCGTTCATGAAAACCTGTTATAATGATCCTGTTGTTCTCCGCTTCAATTGGTTCTTCGCTCAGCTGCCTCTAGTAATCTCTAAAGTGAAACTACCAACCAATTCTAGATTTTCGAGTGTCAGACTTACTTACGATTTCCTTTTCAATCCAAACAACCAAGGCAATCTACTAACTCTTTTCCCATATTTCCTGATCATTGAGCACTCGTAAAACCAAACATGCTCACTTGACTTGATCTAAAATTTTCATTGACACTTAAACTGCTAGTCACTGTTGACTATAATCCATCCACATGATCTGGAGAAGTCATCGCCTTTCACCATTTCGTAAACTGTAACTGGAATCCAGTGATCAGTACGCACTCGATGCGTATTCGAACGGTCGACTTTGAAACTCCCATGACATTCCCAAGATCCTTAATTCCTTTAAATCACTGTGTCCAAAACAGATCATGTTGTCGATCTTATACCATCCATCATAAGATCAATCTCGTCAACACATTATCACTCTGAATCTCTTCCGTTCATCTCTAATGATCATATTATTTATTTCAACCACGTTGCTATCCTCGAACTAGTTTTTTTTTTTCAAAACCCAGGTTATACTGTTGCTACTCGGCTTATATATATATACTAGTCATAACCCGTGCCCGCGGGCACGGTTCATTTAAGATTTTCCCTTGCGAAATCTTTGTTCCCCGAATTTTTTTTGTAGAAGCCAAAATTTAAAAGAAAAACAAATTAACTTACAATATTTAGCGGCACAGGCGTCTTTGGCGTGGGTGCCTTCGGTGCGAAACAACAAATTCAGCGCATGCGCCTTTGACACAGAACACCAAATTCGACGTGGGTGCTTTCGACGCAGAACAACAAATTCGACGTAAAACAACAATTTCGACGCATGTGCCTTAAGCGCGGAACAACAAATCAGCGTTAAAAAATGGCGCTGGCGCCTTCGACGCGGAATAACAAATTCAGCGCATGCGCCTTCGACACAGAACACCAAATTCGACGTGGGTGCCTTCGGCGCAGAACAACAAACTCCACGTAAAACAACTATTTCGAAGCGGGTGCCTTAAGCGCGGAACAACAAATCAGCGTTAAAAAATTTAGCCCGGGCCGAACGGAGCGGATTCCTTTGGCGCGGAACAACAAATCAGCGTTAAAAAATGTAGCGGGCGCCTTCGGCGAGGGTGCCTTCGGCGAGGGCGCCTTCGGCATATACATATAACCCGTGACCGTGGGACACTGTTCATTTAAAAATCTTGGACCCACTAATTTTAAACAAACATCAATAATTATTAGTTTCCCCTGAAATACTGTTGTTACTCGGCTTATATATAAATATGCTCATAATATCCGTTGCATAACATTTCACTTGATCGATGTAGATATACGCATTTAGTCGTTAAGACAAGACTTCTAATCGCCACACTTCTATCACGAGCAGCATACTAAGAGTCGATCTCATTCCCTCGATTCAATGTTCTCACTTCCATGGTTCCTTGTCAAGTCAAGAATCCAACCTTATAGCTATCCAATGTGTTAGAAATACATCACTTTAAACTTCATCTTATTCATGTATTCTCACTCAAATCCCAAACTGCCAAGAAACTAGTCTAAACCTAACTAACTTATATCAGACTCGAATATTGTTGGTTGTTTGAATAGTTACTGCAACACTATTGTTTTGATAAATCATTCGATTCAAGACCTGCATGGGCCACCACAAAAACTGTCACGCCCCGCCTCCCAAATGATTGAGCAGCGAGGCATGGCCAGCCCGCATGGACTAGAGCCGTTGAGGCTCGGGGTCCAATAAGCGTCCATGGCAAGTTATGATGCGGAGGGGAAGGTCCGATCGAATGATTTAGCATGAAACAATAGAAATAGCAGTAAAAAAGATATTATTCAAACGCAGAAGGTAACAAACAAAGAGTTTAACATAAAGACTAAAACTGTATGTACCGGAGGCAACTAAAGAGGAAAGAGTCTGCGGGGGTCCTCAGGTTGTGGCAGCTCTGTCAAGTCTGTGACATGTGCAAAACACATGTCAGCAACGAACTAATGAGACCATAAGTTAATGCAGTTATACAATTCTAGCAGTTCTAAATGGAATTTAAAAGACAAACTACACAGGCAGTCCTAGAAAGCAGGAAATAAGTAATGGTTATTCTAATCGATCTGCTAGGGGTGTCCATCTAGTCAGATCGTCTAAGAGTTGTTCATGTAGTTCTGTCAATCTGCCAGGGGTGTCCATCTGGTCAGATTGTCCAAGTCTAAAAAGGTCAAACGACCGGAATGCATCCCTGCGAAGCAGACAGGAGTGCACCAACTGCGATACAAAGATAAAGCCTAAGGACTCAAGCTGCGTAGGCGGAGGGGAGCTACCCCCCAGGCCCAGCTAGACTCTTTTGTCCAACCCCACCCGCGAGTCATTTGTGTTATGGACACGAGCCAACAAACGCTCCATCTAGACACGAGACAAGACAAGGATCACGAATGATACTGCGTATCATACCGGGACGCACCGGTCACGAGTGAGCCAAAGCTGGGGAGCACCAGTCCTCAATGGTCACCCCCGTCATCGATCCGAAACAAAACATTAATCATGAATGATACTACGTATCATACCGGAACGTACCAGTCACGGGTGAGCCAAAGCTGGGGAGCACCAGTCCTCAATGGTCACCCCCGTCATCGATTAACTATCCGTAAGCGAGACATTCCTGGACGAGCCAGCAAACGCTCCACAAGTCCGTAAGCGAGCCGTCTCTGGGCTAGCCAGCAGACGCTCCACAAGAGTAGTGCCAACCTCCGTATAGGAGAGGCCCACGCCTGTGATCTTCTACAAAGATCCACACAATTATAATGTCTGGCTTATTAATTAGCATGTGAGGTTTAAGTTGCATCTTAAAAGTGGGTTCGAGCAGAAAGTAACATGTGATCATTTTCAAGTATTTTGCAGAAATAAATCTAGCAGTTCTAACATCAATTCTAGAAAAGCATAAAAGCAGTAACTAAAGTCTCATTCCTTGCCTGAAAGATTCCGGCAAGGATGTAGTCCAGCAGGGTCTGGGTCAACCAACGGATCTACGGAACCTGTACGATAATCCTATCATCACAATCATGCACTCTAACATCCACAGACAACGACATAAGATAAGCCAGATTAACTGGGCCCGCTTTGGGTCACCAGACCTATGGTATGCTGCCTAGTTCGATCGATCATTCCATCTATCCTATGTGCACAGCAGAGTAAGTCCATTGATCGATCGAGGCGATTTTCTAATGAGTTCGTTCTACGTGAGTTACTTCATGCAAGTTGGCCCTAATTACTAGAGCAACAAGGCTTTAGAGAATCGTTACCTAGCCAGATGCGAAAGCTCCACGTCGATGACGATTCTGACACAACGCCGCGTCACCCGACGGTAGGTCAAGGGTGGAAGGCCTGGAGCACAGATTCCTATCAGCGATCCGTCAGCTCCACGTTGTCGCAATCAGCGACTGAGGGTACCCAGAGGTGATCGTCAGTGGCAGAAGTCACCGGATCGCCCTCGGGAAGTGTGAAATGGTCGATCGACGCCCGGATCTGCGACGAAACTTCAAACGACGTTCGTAGACGCTGTTCTTGGTGTCGAATCGAAGAGTAGGCCGACCGAGGGTTCACGGTACCGATGGATCTCCAAGGCGAGGTCCCAGTTGCCGGAAAACGGCGAAAGAACCCCAAACCTATGGTTTGGAGCGTGGAGAACGGAGAAGAAGATCGGGGCCGTGGCAGAGGCTCTGGTTGCTTGCAGCTGGAGGAGGGGGCCGAGGGGGAGAAGCGTGAGGCGGCGGTTTCGGGCACTCACGGCGGTGCAGCGTGCTGCTGCTGCGAAACAGCAGCCACCGCGGCGAAGAACGGCAGGCAGGAGGCTGACGGAGGGGGTCACCGGAGAGGACGGGGTCGGCGAGGGTCTGTCGTCACTGGGCGGCACCGTGCTCACCCGAGGAGATCCGACAGCTGCCACAGGCTATCGGCGGCGATGCAACGTCGACGTGCACCGGCGGCCATTGCTGCGAGGAGCAGCACTCGCTGCTGCGACGCGGGGAGGCCAGAGGGGATCGCCGGATGCAGGTGTTACAAGGGTGGAGGAGGCTAACAGGTGGCCGGCGCATGGAGAGATGGTCGGAGAACCTTCAGGTGGCCGGAGGAGATGGAACCGGCGGCCTGCTGCTTCCGTGCGTCGCCGCGAGGGTAGGTCGAAGGGACAAGCGGCTGTCACGGCGGAGAAGAGGCCGCGGGGAGGAAAACACGCTGGAGGGGTGAAGAGGGGCCGGCGATGGCCGGAGGACATGCCGCCAAAAGGTGATGCGGCAGACTGGTGTTTGGGGCGTCGGCCAATCGGATCTAAGGGAGGAGAAGATGGTCCCCGTGGATAGGAGCGGTGGTGCCCCGGCAAGGGAAGGGAGGAAGGCCGTTCAGATCTGGGCGGCTACCGTGGTGAGTAGAAGGAGGAGCCAGCGGTTCTTAGGGAGTTATGCGGCATCTGCAGAGGGGAGAGGGCGATTTTCCGGTGAGGGGAGGCTGGATAGGCGTCGGCGAGGGAAAGCTCCGGCGGCTTGGGTCGCGTGCGGGTTCTGTCGAGGGTTGGCGGCTCCTAGATGATAGCCTAGGGCTGTCGCGTGTGTTATATTGGAAGGTGAGGGTTTTTCTGCGGCTAGACCATCGGAGAAAGGCCGGAGAAGAGAGGGACGAGGCCGGCGGTCACGGGGCTTGGGGGAGAAGAAGTCGGGGCTAGGAGGCGTTGTGTGCGAAAAATGAATAGGAGGGGCGCCGCTTGATTTCCTGGGAATGCTTAACCTAGGGTTCAAATAGTTTTTTAAAATTAGTAGTATGGGCTTTGCAGCCCGTGAGGATGTCAAAAAAACTAATTAATATAAAAGCAACCTATAAGAGATAATAGGTGATGGCCCATGGGGTTTTATTATTATAGAGGAGTTTGGCCTAGTCACGTGGGTAGGGGTTGACGCAGTTAAGGTATTGATTAGGATGGGTTTATTTTTTTTGAATGAGAATATGTTGTAAACAATTATAAAAGAAGACCCATTCTCTCTCTCTCTCTCTCCTATAGATGTGCGGCCAAAGGGGAAACGTGGGCTAGGTCAACTTGCTATATGATGTATAACATAATTAATTATTAGGGGAAAAATAGATGACAAGAGAAACTTAGGGTTAAACCAATATTAAGGTTGGGCAAAAAGTGAAAGTAGGTCAAACGAAGCTCAAAAATTGTGAAATAAATACTGGGACGACTGGGGCGTCGAGAGAAAGGAGACAGAGAAGACGGATCACAATTTCGACGTCAAGAAATGAAATTAAAAATAAAAGGTCTAGCGACAAAAGTGAAAATCGTGACGTCTCTTCAAATAGGATCAAATCGTGGGAGAACGACCCGTGAAATGACGTTCCTAATTAACACCACAATTTTAATACTCTCAGGGACGATCACAACGACATATCACACTATAGGGTTCGGATACTGACAAGATCTAAAATAATTACGTGCACGAACAAGACTACGTGCACGAAAAGCATACATAGGGTACGGGGCCCAAGGGCGGCGGTAATTCTAAGTTGGGCACACGTCGGGGTTGGCTTGCTAAGGACTCAACCAGGTGCTACGGCCCTAACGACTCAACGATATGACTCACATACCAAGCACAAAACCAATCAGGTACTCAAAATTGCTATATGCACAGCCGTATGACAAATAGCGAGTACCGGCCGTTACAAAAATCCAAATGCAAACACAAGGTATTACACTGGTTCCCCAAACTTGGGTACGTCCAGCCACACCAATATCCACTATAATTCTCACACAGAGAAGTGATTACAATCTCACACAGAGATACCTCACACAGAAGATTTGGATTCTCATACAGAGAAATCCTTACTCTCACACAGAGAGACCTCACACAAAGGATTTGGATTCTCACACAGAGATATCCTTGCTTTCACACAGAAAGACTTTTGCTCTCACACAGAGATACACAAACTCTCACACAGAGAGAACTTAACCAACCCTCACACAGAAGGTTATACTCTCACACAGAGAGTAACTAGCTCTCACACAGAAAGCTAGTGTTTCAATGAAAATAACAAAGTAAAACAAATACTCTTACCTATGCCTTGAGATGAACTTACTCATTAATGAATGCAAGGCATGGAAGAGGATCTCCAAGTGATGATATTTGCTTGAAAGCACTTGGATGATTTTCCTTGAGCTTGACTTCATTGCATGAAGGAGATTTAGAGCTCTAAGAGGGAAATGAGAGAGTTTGAGAGTTGCTTATTTAATCTCTAAAGATTTTCAATAGCATCAAGAAGTTCTAATGAACTCAGCCCTATCATATATATAGGAACCCTTTATGAACTCTTAAAAGCCAAGAAAACAGCTAAAAACAAAAAGCTGCAACGGCTAGATTATGGGCAAAAACGTCACCAACAGTCGACTGATGAACAAATGACAGTCGACTGTCCAACGGCTAAATAATTCCCAACAGCTATAATCTGAGCATCGACAGTCAACTGATGAAGTCGATACAGTCGACTGTAAACAGGACATGCGCCTGTAATTCCTTTAGCAGGCGACTGCTGCAGGGGATGAAATAAAACAGAGAGATGCACTCTTTCGCACTGTTTGCAGACAGTCGACTAATGGCCAGTATACAGGCAACTGTCAAATGGACAGGCGACTGTAAATACTGAACTAGTCGACTGACTAGCAAACTGGAATGAAGCCCAGACAATGCGAGTTGCACACAGTCTACTGATGAACAAATCACAGGCGACTGTTGGAAGACAGGCGACTGTAAATTGACCGTCAGTCGACTGTTCCAAAAGATCAAGTTTGAGTCAATCAAAGGTTGACTTGAGCAGTGCACCACAGTCGACTGTAGTAGGCTCGACAGGCGACTGGAAATCACCCAGTCGACTGTAAAACCTTCATCAGGCGACTATTGGAGAGCTAGAGACTTCAAATGAGTCTTTGGATAAGATGAGCCTATTGGGTTGGATTCTATGATAATCCTAAGGCTCACTAAGATGGTTAAATGCATATGCACGAATGTGTATACCATCTATCAAGGCATTACATTAAACCTAGACTCAAGAAAGAGAGCAAGCAATAAATGAAATTTCATGGATTACAATGCTTTTCTTAGAGTATATGTCTTCAATCTTGATGCCTTGATGCTCCCCATCATCTCCAAGCTTTGTCACCCCTTGAGTCCAACTTTGGCCCTTCTCCACTTGATGTCCATCCTTGCACCAAGTGTTTAGTCTCCAAAAATGGTATTTTTGAAATGAAACTAAAAGACTAAAACAAGAGAGTCATTAGTAACAACGTAATATTGTGATCATCATCAAAATAACATTGGTATGAAACACCAATACTCAACAATCTCCCCCTTTTTGATGATGACGCACATTATGTAAAAAATAAAGAAATAAAGCACAATGCTAATGAGCTCCCCCTACTTATATTCACCAATTGTGAAATGAGATATACAATTGAGAATACTCATTATACCAAATGAAATAATGAGAATCCATGGTGACATATAATAGGCATAGATTACATAAGCCAGTTGCAATAGAAAATAATCATGCACACATGAATGGTTTATAATCCCACATATCTCTCCCCATAGATATATCTCTCTCCGAATAGATATATATCTCTCCCCATATGCATATGTATGAAATACGAGATTTACATAATGCATATATCTCTTTCCCTTGACATCGTTAAAAAGTTGGACAACAAAAATATCCCCCTTGTCATCTTAATCAAAGATGTGACAATATGGAAGAGTAAAGAAATGTATGATACCAAATTGTAAAAATTTAGTGTGTATTAATCACTATCCCGTACTCCCCCTAGATCATAGAAATGGTCAAATTTTTGACTTCTAGGATCTAATACCAATTGTAAAGTAGGAGATAAACAATCTCTAACAATTGAGGTAATACCAATTGTAGAAAAAGAATCTTGAAAGATAATCCTCTTTACCAATTGATAAAGATAAATTTGAGCCATGGGCCTAAAGTGTATCAAAGCAACAGATATGGAAAAATCAAGCTTCAATGATACACAATGATATTGCCAAAACAAAATATAGCATGAAATATGTTGGCAATATCCAAGGGGTTGAGTTTGAGACCAAACTAATCAATTGAACGACACCAATTATGAAGCATTGATCCTAAAGACACCCCAAAATGAGAGTCAAAATATGTTTTAAAATAATTTTAAACATACAACATATTAAGTCCCCCATTGTCATACATATGGATAAATGAATGAATGCATGACAATGTATTTCCCAAGGTCCTATTTTCATGAAAAATAAATTTGAAAACATTTTCAAAATCTTGAAACACACACAAACAATGTGTATACTAAAAATAAACATTTAAGCACAATACCCATGCAATATGCATATGTGTGAGGAACCTAAACATTAGGGAACCAAATCCAAGAAGAGTTTGATTTCCTAATGTAATCACATGAGGTGATCACATCCATAACTAGAGAGTTGATGTAACTATCCCTCCCTTGCACACTAACCTTAGCGGGAATCCATAAACTCAAGGATTTCCTAGGCAAATATTTTGCCTTTGTAAGAGAGGTGGATGTGGCATGCTTAGGTGTAGAAAATATTTTCTTAGCATGCATAAAGTGAGGATTTTGCTTCTTAGCAAAAAATGAAGAGTTTTCATTTTTCCTCACCACCTTGTGATTTACATGCTTCTTGTTGGTGTTATTGTTATACAAGAAAGCATGGTGATTCTTCTTAAGTGCTTTAGCAATATTTCTTGAATTTACACCAAAAGAAGAATTAGAGGTGAATTTGGTAACAACCTTTGGAGTGTATCCCAAACCTCCTCTATGGTTTGCCGGATGTTGTTTTTCGAGCAAACTATGGAGTGGATCCCTAGAATAAACAAAGATTTTGAGCTTTTGGGATTCATCTTCACATTTCAATGTAAATTGTTGAATGCGAGTTTCTAAGCTAAGGTTTTGAGCTACTAATTTTTCATTGGTTATGCTCAAATCCTTAACTTGAGAGAGAAGTGTGTCTCTCTCACTAGTGTCACAAACATGCAAAGCATCATTAGTGTTGCGGGGTGGAACTCGCGTACAATGAATTTGTATTAATGGGAACCAAGGGCACGGTGGTTATGATGATGATGGGGTTGGATTAGGCTTTTTGACAGGTGATTAGCTGGGTGATGAGGCTAAGCTAGTAGCTGAGGTCGACCACGGCGTCGGATCCGGCCCGGAGCGGCCTGGGTAGTCGAGTGATCCATGTTGTGGACGAGCACAACCGAGGGTAGCGAGATAACCTGCGTAAGGAGCAGCTCGTCAGAAAGGCCGGGTTGGGGTCCAACCCTTAGCCTCTCTGATGCCTAAGTCAGTTGTAGGACTTAAAGCGGGGGCTTGGCACGTAGGACGGACTGAAAGTGAACCGGTCGTACGTGACGAGCTATAAGTGGAAGACCAAAGATATGGACGACCTTTGCTCTTGTGTGTGAGTAGTGAGAGTTGAGAGGAATTAGCCAACCCCTTCACCGTAAAAAGTGAAGGGGTATTTATACCTATCGGGAGGAGGTTAGTTGGGGGCTGACCTGGCATGCTGACTCGTCGTGCTGAGCTGGCCCCGCTATCGGCGGAAACTTTGGATGAGGATGTCAGGAACAGGGTTGTCGGCCTCGCTTTTGTCAGACGGCGACACGGCCAGGGGCGCCTTTGTCAGGGCGTCGGGGTGTCAGAGCCGAAAGCGTTAAATGTCAGGGGGTGCAGCGGCCAGAGGGGTGCTTTGTCAGATGGTCGTGTGGCTTAAGTGTCAGTCACGTCCTTATACTAGGTTATTTTTCGTGTTCGATGAGCCAAGGATCCGGTGGAGCGCCTCCTCGGAGCAGGGTCCTTGTCGGGCTTCTGGGCCGGCCCGGACGGCGGGTGTGCGGCCTGATCACTCGTTCTCGAGGGTGAGTCGTGGCTACCCCTGGGGAGGGGGGAACTGGTGTTCCCCCATCAGCATCCGGGGCCTCGCGATCCAGGTGTGCCTTGTGTGCGAGGTTCCCGGTGGACACACACACACACACACACACACACACACACACACACACACACACACACACACACACACACAGAGAGAGAGAGAGGGAGCGCGCCTCTACCTAGGGTCGAGGCCGGGTGCACTGATTCGGGTTCAATATTACATATTTAACCCCCCCCATTTAGCCCTATTTTGTGCTCATGAGATGCTACATTGTTCTCTAATTCATACGTATTTTCTACACATTTATTTATTAGAGAAAACACACTATTTGAGCATAAAACAGTAATTAATGGAGTATTTCTGCACTTTTTATATTTTTCCTATCTTGGTCTCGATCTCACGATTCCAACGACTATTTATTTGTATTTTTCTGAGATCTGTGCTAATTACTATGAATTTTTGAATGCAGAATACCATTTAAATGGAGAAATACGCACGAAAATACGAAAATACGGTCGCCGACCAATCACCTCGCGCCACGTGTCATCCATCCGCCGCTTCCCACTCGATCCAACGGCCCGTAGCGACGTAGAGGCGGAAATACGACGGGGCGACGTGGCCTATTTTGCACCGTGCGATTGAGATCCAACGGCGGAACCGTTTCCAAGCTGAACGCGGATCTCAACGAAACGTTGGCGATGTGGCCATCCCCGCACCATCTGATCTTGATCTAACGGTGAAGAAGCAACCGGGAGCGAACGAAGCGGCAGCGGAGATTGTTGGGCGACGTGGCTCAATATCAGCGGTCCGATCGTCATCCAACGGCCCGAGATCACCCCGCTCGAACGAAGCAGCAGCAGAGATTGTTGGGCGATGTGGCTCAATATCAGCGGTCCGATCATCATCCAACGGCCCGAGATCACCCCGCAATTTTGAGCAGCGTTCTCAGCGGCCACGTGGCGTGCTTGGCTCCATTCGATCACGCGATCGGACGGCCATGAATCAATCCAAAACGAAGTCGGACGAGATCGATGCAAACGGGCGCGTACGAGATTGGATCCGATAGGCGGGACACGTGTCGGCATGAAGTTTAATCCCGCCTTGATCCAACGGCCTACATTTGCTCCGACTATTCAAAGCGGGTTTGGTGCGAATTCGGGTGCGGTTTGGAACCCAATAAGCATAGTAAACCCGCAAGCCTATTATATAAGCGTATTCTAGGGTTTTTGTGCGTATACAGCCAGATTGGGGCGTATTTTGAGCATATTAGAGGCTCTAGGAGCCGTATTTCCCCTCTGAAAAATCCTGTAAAATTCCAGAGGCTTTTATTATTATTTCCAGAGAGTTTGAAGTCTTTTCAAGGAGAATTGGTGATATATTTCTTAACTTAAACCCCTTATTTGATGCTTTTCTACCGTATTTTGCTATAATCTTGATGTATTTTGCCATGAAAGTTGTTTATTATTGCATGATGAGTAGCTAAATCTTATTTGTGCATGGTATGGCGTAGTTAGGGGCTATGATTTGTGTTAGTTTGGTTGTATTCCATGTGCTAAATCGTTAAACGTCGTTAAAGTTGTGATCGTTGTTCTTAAATCGCCTTTTTCATCTTCCAAAAGAAGTGATTAAGTTGATGATCGCCCCAAAAGGGTGAGCTTTGATCTCCCCAAAAGGGAGTTTCATACATTAGTTTTGATCTCTCCAAAAGAGAGTTTCATATCATATTATAACTTTAGCGACGATTTTATTGAATATTTTGCTTGAATCCCCAAAAGGGCATCTTCCGATGAATTGCTCCCAAAAGGAGAATTCATTGAGTTATATTGAGTATTTTCCGGTGATTTGCTCCCAAAAGGAGAATTCATTGCGTTATACTTGTCAACCAAATTAATACGAATCTTTGATCCTAACGAACCCATACCATGTGCATACTTTTTATAGATATTTTCATACACGAATTTCTTCGTTCGCACATCACCATCGTGCACTTTCACACCATCGCCATCATTGTTGAAGTGGTTAGTTTCTTTTCGTAGGATTTCTATTTGATTTGAATTGTGGTTGCAACAGGTTTCTTCCCGTGGATTCGACATCTGGACTCCCAGATTTTACTACTTGTACGGACTCTTGCGCTTGAGAGAGAGCACCTTTTTGGAGCCCACCATGCACCTACCTCCCGGTCGTGTCGAGCCCTTGGGTTGACCATCGGCTCAAGGGCCTCCGGAGCTCTGGCGAGGAGTGCCCCGTCACTAGGTTGGGTGTCCGGTCGGTAGGGGCGAGCCCATGGGGAGCTTCGCCGGTCCGGGGCGGGAGGCCGAACTATCACGATCTCCTGGTCGTAACAATTGCCCCCGGCATTCGAGTCCGAGGAGGGAGCCTGACGCGGCTCGGATAGCGCAGTGCTATTCCCCTCTGAGACGACGATCCGGATTCCGCCCCGTGTTCGGGAGTGGCGGCGCCAGTATAGAGATTCCCGCTGAGTTGGTCATTATTGTGATTTGAAAGCATCTGGAGAAATCGAAGCGGCCCCGCCAGTGGCCACACGACTCGTGGATGAAGGTGATTTTCACGTCCGTCGAGGCGTCAGGGACGCTCCGATGGGCGACGTGTGGTGGCGCATCGACGGTGGTGGTGGCTTGTTGCCCCTTATAAGTTGGGGAGGGAGAAATCCGACGGAGGTTTTTGTCTGATCCTGATTCTTCTTCAGAACTTCCTACTTTTGTCCGTCGCTTGCTGGCGTCGTCGCGATCGTTTCTGTCAGAAGTCTATTTCCCATCATCTACCCGGCTAGAAGGATCTTCTAGGTAATTTCTTCATTCTCCAACCGATGACTTCTCGTTTCGAGCTCGAAGGTGTTGTGGGGGGGGTTGCCTCGGGGAGTGCGGAAACCCCTGGTGAATGAATGGGTGGAGTTAACTGGGGATGATCTGGCGAAGGCGCAGAATTTGGCGGAGTTGCCTTGGGCACATCGCCGGTTGGTGGGTCCTGATCTCTCTTTTCCTCGCAGGTGGGGGCATAATGCAAAGGTCGGAGAATGTATCGGGGTCCACCAGAGTCCCGACCACGGAGGGCGAGGGCTTTCACGATGAGGGTGAAAAGGCGGCGGACTACGAGGGATCCCGGAAACGAGGGGCCAAGGTCTCAGGTGCAGAGGGGGAGAACCAGAGACGAAGGGCGTCTGGGTTGGGTGCTTCTTCTGACTGGCTTGGCGAGGCTCTCCCTGGGGGTTCGCCCGTTTCAGGGGCGGTTCCCTCCTCGTCACCGCAGGTTCCCGAGGCGGCCAGGCCTCCCCCAGTACCCCCCATCCAGAAGTGGCCATATGGAATCCCTCTGCGAAGCATGGGGAGGTCGATGGACCCGAGCTACGAGAACTCTCTTATCCGTTTTCAGAGGACCCATGCTAAGGTGGAGGCATTTCCGGACGACCGTCTCCACAGGCCGCCCTTTCGGGTAAGCCGCGATAAGTCGGTGTTCGAGGATGTCGGGGCGGTGGCACGTCTTGCGGAGTACTGCATGCTACCGCTGGACCGTGAGTCCTTGATCCGCGTGGGGGTGGAGCAGCTGTGCGGCTCCGCCGTGTGGCATATCATGCAGGTAGGTTG
The DNA here is from genome assembly GCA_030789695.1 of Scilla litardierei. Taxonomy (NCBI): domain Eukaryota; kingdom Viridiplantae; phylum Streptophyta; class Magnoliopsida; order Asparagales; family Asparagaceae; genus Scilla; species Scilla litardierei. The sequence goes on from JAULAV010009852.1 coordinate 865,320, forward strand.
ACTTCCTCGTCCCGTCCCCTGGTTTTCTGTATTTTGGTCCGGCTGATCCGAGCCTTTTTGTAGGCGATTACGGCTATGGTGGCCCTGCGACCTCGCACTCCGGTGGCCGCCATGAAGGCGACCCTCGACAAGGTGAGGCTCGATCTTTCTGAGGTCAGGAAGGAGCTAAAAGAGAAAGAAGCAGAGCTGGAGAGGGTTACCGTAGCCTGCAGTGTTGAGAGGTCGCGGGCCGAGTACTTTGATTCCTCGAGGGCCACCGTCGAGCAGCGGGTTCTGGAGGGGGAGCTGGAGCGGGCTGCTATTCTGTCGAAGCATGCCGAGGAGATGGCCAGCAAGGAAAGGGTGATCGAGTGGCAGAAGGGGCAGATAACCGGCCTCAAGGGCCAGCTTGAGGCGGTGGAGAAGGAAAAGGGTATCTTGAGGCGGCGGCTAGAGGAGAGGAGGAGGGCCGAACGTGACATGGTTGAGGACGCTATCCGCCGATATCACGACGTGCATGTCGTTTCGAAGCTGCTGGAGGTGAGGGAAACGGGAACGCGCCAAGTGGTGAGGGACATGGAGGCCCGGCCGGGGGAGGGGCGACGCTGCTGAGGGACGCTGAAGGACCGGGGGAATTCTTTGGTTTCTTTTTTAGCACTGTGGGCCAAGGGCCAAATCTGGTGTCTTGTTGTATAAATGAAATGGGTTGATTCTGTCGGCGGCTACTTTCCTTCTTCGGGTGTGTAGGTCGTTAGTGTGTCTAGGGTATGATATTGCCCCCAACCTGCCTCTCCCGAAGCTTGCCCAGTTGTCGGGGGAAGGAGGTTGAGATGAAGTAAGTTGGACAATGGACGGTTTGACTTTGCGGTTGTAGTGGCGAGGTGAGGCGTATCGCCACGACTGTTTGACTTCGCGTGACCGATATTGGGGATCGGGCCGTCCAGCCGGAGTCAGCCCTGACCGGAGAGATGTTACGAAGCGTCGGTGAGTGTTTCCGTTATTTTTACCGTATCTCTGCCTTTCTTAGCAAGGCGGGGTACTCAGAGCTAGAGCGCGTTTGGGAAATGATTAGGAGTCCGCATGGGGTAGGGTAACCTTTCCAATTAGCTATTACAAGAGACCTCCACGAGGTTTACAATAATAGGGTGGATCGCGGTCCAATCCGTGGCCGGGTAGGGAGGTAGTTTAATTCTGCTATAAGTTGCGTCAGGATGAGCGGGTTCCTGTTTGCAGAACGGCTCCCTTCGTCCCAAAAACTTGGTAGGACCAAAAAGGTGATCTCTCTCAAGCACAAGAGTCCGTACAAGTAATATAATCTGGGAGTCCAGATGTCGAATCCTCAGGAGAAAATCTATTGCAACCACAGCTCAAATCAAATAGAAATCCTACGAAAAGAAACTAACCACTTCAACAATGATGACGGTGATAGTGATGTGAACACGTGAACAATATGAACAAGGAAAATCGTGTAAGAAAATATCTATAAAAAGTATGCACATGGTATGGGTTCGTTAGGATCAATGATTCGTATTAATTTGGTTGACAAGTATAACGCAATGAATTCTCCTTTTGGGAGCAATTCACCGGAAAATACCCAATATAACTCAATGAATTCTCCTTTTGGGAGCAATTCATCGGAAGATACCCTTTTGGGGGGTTCAAGCACAATATTCAATAAGATCATCGCTAAAGTTATAATACGATATGAAACTCTCTTTTGGAGAGATCAAAACTACGATATGAAACTCCCTTTTGGGGAGATCAAAACTCACCCTTTTGGGGCGATCATCAACTCAATCACTTCTTTTGGAAGATGAAAAAGACGATTTAATAACAAACATTACAACTTTAACGACGTTTAACGGTTTAGCACAAGGATTATTCAACCAAACGAACACAAATAATATCCCCTAACTACGCCATACCATGCACAATAACAAATTAGCTATTCATGGTGCAAGAATAATGAAGTTTCATAGCAAAATACATCAATCCAATAGCAAAATACAATAGAAAAGCACCAAATACGAGGTATAAGTTAAGAAATTTATCACCCAATCTTCAAGTTTAGACACCAAAAATCTCTGGAAATAAGAAAATAGCCTCTGGAATTTTACAGAATTTTGTGGTGGCGAAATACGGCTCCTAGAGCCTCCAATACGCTCAAAATACGCCAGAATCTGCCCGAATACGCCCAAAACCCCTAAAAATACCTTATATACGCTCATTGCGGGTTTAAGTTGCTTAACGGGTATAAACCCGCTCCAAAATCAACTTAACCCGAACCCGCTCGTCGCCACAAATATCCACCATTGGATCAATGCGAGATCGCTCCAGGCTTCGACACGTGTCCCCTCATATCGGATCCATTCGCCCGCGCCCGTCAACGCTTCCGCATCCAAATCGGGGTTGCTTCGAGCCATCGGATCTTGATCCGACCATCGCGATGAGGCCGCGTCGCCGCTTCATTACGGCCGCTGGATCGACAATCAACGGATGCAGATGTGCCACGTCGCCCGCTTGCAGCTGAATGCGAATTCGAAACGGGCTGCTTTTCGACCGTCCGATCACTCGAGCAACAGCCCGGATCGCTCCGAGTTTGCTTCGATGGAGAGCCGCTGATGGCCGTTGGATCAAGATCCAACGGTGTAGAAAAATCCGCGTCGTCGATGCTCCCAACGCCGTAGGATGAAGCACCGACGGTCTGGATCTTGCCACGTGGCAGCGTACGAGCGTATTTCAGCCGTATATTCGTATTTTCTCCATTTAAAATGTATTCTGCATTCAAATATTCGTAGTAATTAGCATAGATCTCAGAAAAATACAAATAAATAGTCGTTGGAATCGTGAGATCAAGACCAAGCTAGGAAAAATATCAAAAGTGCAGAAATACTCCGTTAATTGCTGTTTTGTGCTCAAATAGAGTGTTTTCTCTAATAAATAATTGTGTACAAAATACGTATGAATTAGAGAACAATGTAGCATCACATGAGCACCAAATAGGGCTAAATGGGGGTTAAATATGTAATATTGAACCCGAATCAGTTGCTCGTTGCCTTCCCTCTGTTTTTCTATTGAGGGCGTAGTGTCGGTCTTGAGCGCCTTGTGGATCTGCAGCCCTGCTGTGGCCTATGTCGGGGTGATTAGGCTCATGTCTGCGGGGCGGCCCTCCTTATCTTCCATTGCTTTGTCATATTCAGCTTCGCCACCGTCGTGCTAAAAGGTCGCAAGGTCTCCTTCGCTCCCTGGATTCACCAGGGGAAGTTGTCTTGCTATTGAGGGGAAGGGCCCCCCTGACGGTCGTGCCTTGCGCAGTCCGCCGCTGCCCCACCCATGATAGGCTGCTTGGTTTCTTTGGGGAGTCCTTACATCGAAGGGAAACCCGGGAGAAGGCGTAGGTCGAGGCGATGGACGAGGTAGAGGTGGAGGCTCCGCCTTTCTTGGGGGTTCCTCGGTGGGCCCGACGCCGAGGGGAAGGTCGAGAATGAGAAGGTAGGTCGTTAGGAGGGGCGTCGGTGGAGACACGTAAGCCAGGAAGGGCTCTGTCCTTTTCCACCGACATTCCACTCTTTCAATTGGTGCAAGGCGGATGGAGGAGCGGAAGGTGGGGTTCCCCATGTGTAAGGGGAATAGCCCATCGGCGATCCGTTTGTAAGGGGAATAGCCCATCGGTGGTCGTTGGGTATGAGCGAACGCCGGTCTGGGAGGTGGCATCCATTGGTAGCCGGTGGCTTGCCTTTTCTTCGAGAGAGGCGTCTTGGGCCTTTTCCTCCTTGATCGAGGGTGCAGGGGACGAGTTCTCATACCTTCTCCATCCTCCTCATCCCTGAGGGGAAGGGAGGGGTATTTATAGAGGGCTTTTGTTGACGGTTTCCCGCTGGTTAATGCGATGAGCTGTCGTTATTAATGGGTTCCTCAGAGTCGTGCCCTTTGGAAACCGCTTTGACCCGGTGGCACTGGGCACGAAGCGCCAGCTTTATGCTCTTGGGGGGCGTGTTGTCATTAATGGCGCCTTTCTCGAGCATCCTTTCGCTTCGACGAGTCGCCACGGGGACCTGCTTTATCGGGACCTGGCGCTTACCCGGCGGGCGTTGCTCGACGGTCCTTGATCTGCGGTGGGTCTGCCTTGGTTTGTGTGCCCTTGTCCTCTTCTCGAGGATCGATTCTCTGCGGGTCATAGATGGGGAAGCGTAGGCCGGCCCCCGCTTGTTCTGGTTTTGGGTGGGGAGGGCGGTTCGGTGGGGAGGGCGGTTCCCCCTGCCCCAGAGGTCTTGAGGGGGTGAGCGAGCGCGTAGCTCGGCCCGTGCCCTTCTCTGGTTTGGGTGGCGAGGGTTGGCCTTACCCCAGAGGTCTTGAGGGGGGAGCGAGCGTGTAGCTCGGCCCGTGTCCTTCTTTGGTTTGGGTGGCGAGGGTTGGCCCTGCCCCAGAGGTCTTGAGGGGGGGAGCGAGCGCGTAGCTCGGCCCGTGCCCTTCTCTGGTTTGGGTGGCGAGGGTTGGCCATGCCCCAGAGGTCTTGAGGGGGAGCGAGCGCGTAGCTCGGCCCGTGCCCTTCTCTGGTTTAGGTGGCGAGGGTTGGCCCTGCCCCAGAGGTCTTGAGGGGGGAGCGAGCGCGTAGCTCGGCCCGTGCCCTTCTCTGGTTTGGGTGGCGAGGGTTGGCCCTGCCCCAGAGGTCTTGAGGGGGGAGCGAGCGCGTAGCTCGGCCCGTGCCCTTCTTTGGTGTGGGTGGCGAGGGTTGGCCCTGCCCCAGAGGTCTTAAGGAGGGGAGCGAGCGCGTAGCTTGGCCCGTGCCCTTCTCTGGTTTGGGTGGCGAGGGTTGGCCCTGCCCCAGAGGTCTTGAGGGGGAGCGAGCGCGTGGCTCGGCCCGTGCCCTTCTCTAGTGTGGGTGGCGAGGGTTAGCCCTGCCCCAGAGGTCTTGAGGGGGGAGCGAGCGCGTAGCTCGGCCCATGCCCTTCTCTGGTTTGGGTGGCGAGGGTTGGCCCTGCCCCAGAGGTCTTGAGGGGGGAGCGAGCGCGTAGCTCGGCCAGTGCCCTTCTCTGGTTTGGGTGGCGAGGGTTGGCCCTGCCCCAGAGGTCTTGGTCTTGGATGCTCGGACTGAAAAACACAGGGGGAGACAGTAAGATCTAGGAAGTGCATAAATAACGATTATTTTATTTTAAAAAAAGACTCACGATTATTGGTAATACTTTAGCAGATGCTCTGTGTTCCACGGGTGGGCTAGTTCGCTCCCGTCCAGGGTCGCCAGGATATATGTGGCCGGCCCGACGATGTCGATAATCTTGTAGGGCCCTTCCCATTTGGCGGCCAGTTTCCCTCGGCGAGTGGTCTCAGGTCTGAAGGCAGCGTCTCTGAGGACCAGATCCCTAATCCTGAAGGTTCGCTTCTTGACCCTGGAGTTGTAGTGTCGGGCCATCCTGTGGCTGTGGCGGACGAGGTTCGTCAGGGCCCGGTCCCTTACTTCGTCTACCAGTTCGAGACTGAGTACGAGGCCTTCTTCATTGATGTCTTCATCGAAGAGTTTCAGCCGGAGCGTCTCCTCTCCGATCTCCACGGGTACGACCGCTTCCGACCCGTAGGCCAGCATGAACGGGCTTTCTCCAGTTGAGGCCTTGTGGGTGGTACGGTAGGACCAGAGGATGCCCGGTAGCTCGTCCACCCATGCCCCGAGAGCGGAGTCGACCTTCTTCTTCATGGGGCCCAGGATGCATTTGTTGGCGGCCTCTGCCATCCCGTTACATTGCGGGTGGGCTACCGACGCAAAGTGGAGCTTAATCCCCCAGCCCGAACAGAAGTCGCGGAAACCCTCGCAGTCGAATTGCCTCCCATTGTCCGTTACTATAGAACGGGGTATCCCGAAGCGACAGATCACGGACTGCCAAATGAAGCGTTTCATATCCGTCCATGTGATGCGCGCCAATGGCTCGGCCTCGACCCATTTCGTGAAGTAGTCCACGGCGACGACCGGGTATTTCCTTCCCCCAGAGGCCTTCGGGAAGGGCCTGAGGATATCAAGCCCCCACTTAGCAAATGAAATCGGGCTCACGATGGGGACTAAGGCGGCCGGAGGCGCCACCGCGCGTCGGTCGAATTTTTGGCACGCTTCACATTTCTTAACATAATGTGTCGTGTCCTGGATCATGGTCAGCCAGTAATATCCCTGGCGCATTATTTTGTGAGTGATAGTGTGACTGCCGTGGTGGTTTCCACAGAAGCCTTCGTGCACCTCGCGGATGACCTGCTCAGCCCGTTCTGGCCCCATACACTTCAGAAACGGCAGGACGTCGAAGTTGGCACGGCGCCATCGGTACAGTACTCCGTCGAGAAGCACAAATGACAGATCCCACCTCTCTACCTTCTTGGCCAGCAGCTGCTCCTTGGGCAGGGCCCCGGTCTCCAGGTATTGCACTATTGGGATCATCCACGTCACCGTCAAATCGACACACATCAGTTCCTCTTCGCCAATAGAGGGCGCCTGCAAGCTCTCAACATAGATGGCATTTCCAATCTCAGCCGCGGAGGAGGAGGCCAGCTTGGACAGGGCATCCGCCCGAAGGTTGTTGGAACGGGGTAAGTGCCAGACTTCTGCCATCTTAAACTTCTTGAGCTCGACCCGGATGCGCTGGAGGTAGCGCTTCATCGTCTCTTCCCGGGCCTCAAAGCTCCCTTGGATCTGTTGGATGACGAGTCATGAATCACTGAGTAGTAGCACGTTCGTCGCCCCCACTGCCCTACAGAGCTTTATCCCATTGACCGTGGCCTCATATTCCGCGACGTTATTGGTGGCCGGGAAGTTGAAGCGCATGGCGTACTCCAGGAGGCATCCATCGGGGGCTCGGATGACAATTCCTGCCCCTGTCCCGGATCCCGTTGCTGAGCCATCAACGTGAACGGTCCACAGGTCACCCACACCCCCTTGGGATGGCTCCATGAACCCGGTCACCTCCATCGCCTGTGGAGACGCACTTGTCGACGGTGTGTCCGACTGATTCCACGGCGGGTCCTCGGTGGTGCACTCCACCACAAAGTCCACCACTGACTAGCCCTTGATTGCAGTCTGGGCCTTGTGGGTGATGTCGAACTTGCTAAGCTCCACGTTCTAATTGAGCATCCGGCCCGATCGCTCCAACCTCTTCAGGTTCTTCTCCAGGGGCAGGTCGGTGTGGACGGTGATGGGGTGATCCTGGAAGTATGGTCGGAGCTTCCTCGCCGTGGTTACCAGGCAGTAGGCGGCTTTCTCGATGGGACTGTAGCGATTCTCCACCTCCCAGAGGATCCGGCTCGCATAGTAGATGGGCCGCTATATGACCCCTTCCTCTTTGATTAGGACGGAGCTGACGGCCTCCTCGTTAGTAGCCAGGTACAGACCCAGTGGTTCCCCTTCCTCCGGCTTGGCGAGGAGTGGCAGGCTTTGCATGTAGGTTCTTAGCTCCACGAATGCTCGAACGTAGTTGTCGTCCCATGGGATCACTTTCCTCTTATCCTTGGCCTCTCTGAAGGCCGCACGCATGACCTTGAAGAAAGGGAGCGACCTTTCTGTGGATTTCGACAAGAATCGCCCCAGGGCCGCGATCCGGCCGTTCAGGCATTGCAGGTCCCGGATCGTCTGTGGTTCTGCCATATTGACGACGGCCGTCACCTTGTCGGGGTTCGCCTCGATCCCTCGCTTCGTTATCATGAAGCCTAAGAACTTCCCTGACTGCACGCCAAATACGCATTTTGCCGGGTTCAACCTCAAGCCGTATTGGCGAACCCTTTGGAACGTCTCCCGCAAGTCAGCCAGGTGGTCCGAGGCTCTTTTGCTCTTCACCAGCATGTCGTCGATGTAGACCTCCAAGTTTCACCCAATCTGCGGGCCGAATATCCTGCCTACCATCCGTTGGTAAGTTGCCCCGGCGTTCTTCAGTCCGAAGGGCATCTTCGTATAACAGAAGTTCCCCTCTTGGTGACGAAAGATGTTTTCTCTTCGTCCTCCTGTGCCATCGGGATCTGGTTGTAGCCCGAGAAGGCGTCCATGAAGCTCAACAATTCGTATCCAGACGCCTGATCGACCAGGTGATCACTCCGAGTGAGGGGGAAGCTATCCTTCGGGCACACCTTGTTGAGGTCCGTGAAGTCGACGCACATGCGCCACTTCCCGCTGGCCTTCTTCACTAAGACGACATTGGCGAGCCAGTTCGGATAGTCTACCGGCCTGATAAATTTGGCCTGGAGGAGCCACTCCACCTCTTCTTCGGCAGCCCTTTTCTTCTCGCCCACGTCGCTCCTCTTCTTCTGCCGGACAGGTCGGGACCCCGGGTCCACATTCAACCGATAGAAGATTACCACCGGGTCGACCCCCGGCATATCCGCGGGTGACCAGGCGAATATGTCCACGCTCTCTCGGAGCAGGCCGACGAGGGCAGCCCTCAGAGAGGCCGGGAGTTTCGTCACAATGTAGACAGTCTTGCCTTCCTCCGAGGCCACAGGCACTTCCTCGACCTCTTTGGCAGGGGTCGGTCGTTGGTCGTGAAAGTCTGCCCTTTCGTCGAGCAGGTCCATTGGCAGTGCCTGTTCCGGGCTCCTCTGCCTGGTTCGCCCCGTGTAGCAGCTCTGGGACAGCTTCTGGCTGCCCCGTACCAGCCCCACCCCTCGTGGAGTTTGGAACTTCATCGTCTGGTGGAGCAAGCTGGGGAGCGCTTCAATGGCCGTCATGTACGATCGCCCTATGATTCCGTTATATGCCGACGTTAGCTTGACGACAACAAATTGCGTCATGCGGGTAACGACCCTCGTCCCCTTCCTGAGTGACATCGGCAGGGTGATCACCCCTGCCACGGGCGCCGCATGGCCGGTGAGGCCGACGATGGGCCCCGTGCAGGTCCTCAGATCCTCATGCCTCAACCCCATCTCCTTAATTGTGGATGCAAACAGGATGTCACATGAGCTTCCGGTGTCAATTAAGAGCCGGCTGATGATGGTTGTCCCGACCTGAGCCTCGATGATGATGGCATCGTCATGCGGTAGCTCGATTCCCTCAAGGTCTTCTTCTGTAAAGGTGATGGGGGTCGGGGCACTCTTCTCCGCTTCGCCACGCCGCTGAATCCCGCTGCCATAACCTGTCGGGCGCACGTCCGCGCGCTTGAGGATGGCACCCCTCCAGACGACGGCCTCCCGCAAATCACGTTTATTCGCATGATCGCCCCGGGGGGCGCGGCTCCTCTCGCCCATCGCCGGGTGGTGGATCCGGCCCCAGTGCTCCTCGCGGGGCCCTCTCCCCCTGGGTCATCTTTCTGCTCTCCACGAAGTCCCCCAGATGACCCGCCTGGATCAATCGTTCGATCTCCCTCTTGAGGGTGTGGCAGCTGTCGGTATCATGACCATGGTCCCGGTGATACCGACAATATCTCTTGTGATCTCGCCTCGACGGGTCAGATCTCATCTCTCTGGGCGGTTCCGGTAGCAGTCCGGCCCTCGTTGCCGCAGCCAGCACCTCTATCATGGGGGCATTGAGCTGCGTGTAATGGGCCTGCAAGAGTCCTTCCGACCTCGGGACGGCGCGACCGGGGTCCCGGGCCGGAGCGAACTCTCGTGTCGGGCCCGGGCGATCTTGAGGACGACGTCCCGCGGGGTCGTACCTTGGTCAGGCCAACTATTCGTGCCCCCAAGGCCCTTCCTCCTGCCTTGGTCGCAGATGCACTTGAGGCTCGCCCTGGGGCGGCCTCGCCGGGGGAGAAATTTCTTCGTGCCGAGGGTCTCCTCGGCTAGCGCGTCCCTCTCTGCCATGGCGACCAGCGCTTTATAGTCGGCCGGTGGATCTCGGAGTAGGGATTTGTGGAGGCTCCGAGTCCATATCCCCGTCTTGAAAGCCAGCATGAGCACCTCGTCGCCGCAGGCCACCACCGCTCGTCTCTCCTCCTGGAAACAGCGCAGGTATTTCCCCCTCGTCTCCCCTTCCCCCTGTACTATCGTGCTGAGGTAGTCCAAAGGTTTCTTCTTCGTGCGCCCGGCCCGGAACTCCTGGCAGAACTTATGGGAAAGTTCGCCGAAGCTCCCAACGGACCTTGCAAGTAGGCCGAAGTACCAATCCAGCGCCGTGTCCCTCAGACTTTGCGAAAAAAGACGGCACAAGAACGCATCATCCACATCTTGTGCCTCCATTGCCCCCGGTATTGTTGGACGTGGGAGAGGGGGTCACCTCTTCCGTTGTAGGTGGCCAAGTGGGGGGACTTGAACCTCACGGGTCTCGGGGCGGACGTGATCCACCATGCCAACGGTGTGGCCTCCTCCGAATAGGCGGAGCGCTCCGGCACGTGCCCCCTTCGCCATTCCGGGGCTTGGCTCCGGTCACACCCCGGCTGCCGGCGGTCATCGTGCTCCAGGGGGTAGCGAAGCGGTTGCCCCGGGGGACTCCTTCCACGGGCAGTGGACTCGACATGCGGCAGGCTACGATAATCCCAGCACCACCGTCCCCCAGTCGCCTCCTCCTGAACCTCTCTCCGCTCCCGGTTCTCCCATAGGAGCCTCTCGCGTTCGGCGTCGAGGAAGCGGAGTTGTCGTCGAACGGCTTCTTCGTCCAGACGGTCGGGGGAGAGGCGTCGAGGGGGCAGACTTCTCCCCATGGGTGGAGACCGGGCGAGTGGTGGGCCTCACCGTCCGCGTGTTGTCGGCCCGTCACTGGCTCCTCCGGGATTCTCTGGTCCTCCTCGTTCTCCCACCGAAGCCTTTCGCGCTCCGCGATGATGAAGCGGAGTTGGTGTCGGGCGATCTCGTCGTCCATGAGGGCCTGTCGGGCGACCTCGGCCACCTCCCCCCAATGCCTCTGCGCGGAGGTCGCCTCTTCTCCGTGCCTCCGGAGTCGCGCGATCTCCATCTCTTCCTCCAAGAGCTTCCGTTGGGCCGTCGTCTCCTTGGCGAGCCCTTGGTATCCCACCTCCTCCTCGAATTGAGAGTGAAGATTCTGTCTCACGTTCGGGGGGTCGGGAGGGTCAGGAGGGACTTCCGCCCCTGTGGCCGCGAAGCCCGCCATCGCCTTGGTAAAGGCCTCGAAGCTCTGTTGTATCGCGCGGGCCGAGGCCTGGACTGTCTCGACCTCGGCCGCAGGAGGCGGGTCGGTCGTCGGAGTCATCGATTGAGAGAGTGGTTCTTGATCCATGGGATCCTTGCCGTGGTCAGGGTTTCGGGTAATCGGTATGGGGTCTGACATGGGTGTGACCCTTCGTTCCCACAGACGATGCCAATTGTTGCGGGGTGAAACTCGCGTACAATGAATTTGTATTAATGGGAACCAAGGGCACGGTGGTTATGATGATGATGGGGTTGGATTAGGCTTTTTGACAGGTGATTAGCCGGGTGATGAGGCTAAGCTAGTAGCTGAGGTCGACCATGGCGTCGGATCCGGCCCGGAGCGGCCTGGGTAGTCGAGTGATCCCTGTTTCGGACGAGCACAACCGAGGGTAGCGAGCTAACCTGCGTAAGGAGCAACTCGTCAGAAAGGCCGGGTTGGGGTCCAACCCTTAGCCTCTCCGATGCCTAAGTCAGTTGTAGGACTTAAAGTGGGGGCTTGGCACGTAGGACGGACTGAAAGTGAGCCGGCCGTACGTGACGAGCTATAAGTGGAAGACCAAAGATATGGACGACCTTTGCTCTTGTGTGTGAGTAGTGAGAGTTGAGATGAATTAGCCAACCCCTTCACCGTAAGAAGTGAAGGGGTATTTATACCTGTCGGGAGGCGGTTAGTTGGGGGCTGACCTGGCATGCTGACTCGTCGTGCTGAGCTGGCCCCACTATCGGTGGAAACTTCGGACGAGGATGTCAGGAACAGGGTTGTCGGCCTCGCTTTTGTCAGACGGCGGCACGGCCAAGTGCGCCTTTGTCAGGGTGTCAGGGTGTCAGGGCCGAAAGCGTTAAATTTCAGGGGGTGCAGCGGCCAGAGGGGTGCTTTGTCAGATGGGCGGCTTAAGTGTCAGTCGCGTCCTTATACTAGGTTATTTGTCGTGTTTGATGAGCCAAGGATCCGGTGGAGCGCCTCCTCGGAGCAGGGTCCTTGTCGGGCGTCTGGGCCGGCCCGGACGGCGGGTGTGCGGCCTGGTCGCTCGTTCTCGAGGGTGAGTCGTGGCTACCCTGGGGGAGGGGGGAACTGGCGTTCCCCCATCAGCATCCGGGGCCTTGCGATCTGGGTGTGCCTTGTGTTCGAGGTTCCCGGTGGACAGAGAGAGAGAGAGAGAGAGAGAGAGGGAGGGAGGGAGGGATGGATGGATGGAGCGTGCCTCTACCTAGGGTCGAGGCCGGGTAAGACGAGAATGTCCCGGTCGAGACCCAGGTTCGAACGGCGTCCAAATCGGACACCAGATGCCCAAAATATGCACAAAACAGCCCATCAGATCAGACAGGGTCAGACCAGGCTGACCCAGACCAGACCAAGTCTGGCCTGGGCAGCCTGGCCAGACCTGGCTGAGCCAGGAGGCCAGGGCCAGGCACCTGGGCACAGGCCCAGGCGCAGGGCGCCTGGGCCTGCGCCCAGGCGGGCCGCCCTGGGCGCCTGGGAGCCCAGGCGGGCCGCCTGGGCGCCTGGCGCCTGGCTGGCGCCTCGACGCCCGCGCCAGGCCTGGGCGCCCGTGCCCAGGTCTAGGCAGGCACCCAGTCAGCCTGATTTTGGGCTGGTGGGGCCCACAGGCTGGGCCCCACCTTAGGGTGCTGAACCCTAGACGTGTGCAGAATTTTGACGGCTCGTTTTTGCGAAAAATTAGCCATGGACTGAACTTTGAGTGATCAATTGGAGGGTCAAACGAACTCCGATTGACGAACGGTTTTTTCCTATGCGTTCACCATTGAACGCCCTTTGTATTGATAGGTTGTATCAATCATGAAGTTCAACGGTGAGGGAGTTAAAATTCACGGAAGTTTAGCCTTTGTGAAAGGCAAACTAAATTGAATTAATTAACTCCAACTTTAGTCCCACATCGGAAATTGAGTAGAGGGGAGGGGTCAGCCGCCTATATAAATAGGGGTCTACCCCCTTCCTCTAAACTCGTCCCAAGCTCTAGATCTGAGCGGCTCTCGTAAATGTTGGAGCACGCTCGGATCTAGGCTAAAATTAATATTCTCTATCTCCCTAATATTTCTGCCTTACTCCTGAGGGCTCTGGCAAAGCCGCAACGAAGTTCGGATTCAGATCCGAAATCTAGGCGAAGGTTTCACTCGCGTGAAACTTTCTTCCACGCGTGGTTGGCTCGGCGACATGGGATTGATCGCCTCGGGATGCGGAGCGGTTCAAGGAGCGGCTCGGCGTGAGACGGGAGCAGCTCGAAAGACGGTACGGAACATCTCGCCTGCCCCAGGGTTGAGATTTCGGGTATGTGTTTAGGTTTTCATTTAATTATTCGCAGTAGTTAGATCCCTCTTGGGGTGGTCAGATCCACCCCAAGTTGGCAGAGATCATGGCTAATAGGGTCGGGTTCCTTAGGGTTGCATGTTAATTAGATTAACATAAAATTTTTCCGCTGCATTTCTGTCTATGTTCCGTCCGACTTAGGACGGGACTAGAGTTTTTGTGCCCTAAGGGTCCTAGAAAACCCTACAGTGGTATCAAAGCCTTCTCTGTATGCTGATCTAGGACTGCGAATTTATTATTTGAATGCTTTTACAGAAAAATGTTTTCTTTAAATTTATGCGATAAATTTAAATTTTTTTATGTTTAAAAATTTTTTTTAACATGAAAGTTTTAAAATGGAATTTTAAATTTATGTGATAAATTTTAAAATTGTTTTAAAGCTTTAAAACTTTATGCGATAAGTTTAAAATGTTGTTTAAAATTTTATGTGATAAATTTTAAACATGGAATTTTTTAAATGATGTTTTAAATTTACAAGATATTTTTAAAAACTGATTTTAAAAGTTTAAAATTTTTATGCGATAAATATTTTAAAGTAGCATGCAAATGTTATGATTTTTTAAACAATCTTTTACTTTATGAGATAAAATAAAATGTTTTAAAAATCGTATTTTTAAATTTAAATGTTAAATTTAAAGTATGCATGCTAAAATTGTTTATGCGATAAAATTTAGTCTATTTAATTGTTAAATAGTTGTACACTTTTTATGCGATAAAATTAGTGTAATTTTTTTAATGGCTATGTCTTCTTGTCCCTTATTTGATAACACAAGACAACCCTTTAGGTTAGCCATTAAGAAATGATTAAAATTTATTAATTGAATTTTAATGACATGCTATGTTTTTAATAAAACATTAACAATGCTTCAAGACCTAATTCCTGATTAGGGTAGTCCTTTTAATGAATTTTTAATTCTAATTGTTATTATTAATTCTCATTAAAGGACTTCGCTTTTAGCGTTGTTAGTAAGATTTATTAAAATCCTAATAACGATTAGGATAGCACGTGAACCTTATAGTTGATAAGGACTTAATAATAGTTATTATACAAATCCTAAAATTTTGAATTTAAGGATGAAACTGGTTGATAGGTTTAATTAGTTGTTAATAAAAGCAGTTTAGTCTATGGCACACATATAAAAATGACAAGCTTCATTCAATGGACCATGATCCAGTCAATGTGCTTGGCTAAGTTTGCTGGGTCAACCCTTGCTAGTCCAAGGGGCAGTGATCCTAGCTTAGTCAATTCCCTGGCTGTGTTCCGCTGGACCGCAATGTCGCGAATCATGATTGTATGACACCCTGAACTATATCTAGTCAATGCGTTATAAATCTTATTAAAGATTAATTCGTATCCCTCCTTGATTTTGGAGCTTGGTAACTCAAAGAAGACAATTATAGTTGTTGAGTCTCCTCAAGCTATGACATGTTTATCTTTAAGGAACAAACTCCAACATACATGTGATGTAGTCTAGACTTGACCCAAATCGATACGTCGGGTCTCCTCGAGCATCGATCTAAGTCAAATCTGGACACGAAATCAAGGGTCTGACTAGACCAGTCATTATGATTTGTTGAGCCTCCTCAAGATCATAAGTGACTGTGGGTAAAAATCGATAGGGAGTCACATGTGATGTGAGTGACTAAGAGTTAGTCTACCAATCATGGAACCAATCAACTTGTTGAGTCTCCTCAAGGTTGTGAGGTTCAGGATGATTGGATCCCTCTTTCACTAAATTTTAAATATTTTAATTCGATTAAATCGTTCGTTATTAAGCTTTGAAACGATCGTAAAAATAGTGGGAGGATATAGATAGATGAATGCCAATCTACCTATATTTAATATTGAACATATGCTAAACTAGGGCAAGACTATGTTTACCGAAGGAATCGAAATATAATATTTTAATGGAATAAGTTAACTGGTCAAATAGGTTGATTAATTGAATATCAAGCTAAATTCTAATTGATAGAATCAAAACTATATTCTCGTTGACATTAAAATGACCTTCTAAAGGACAGACTTAAGGAATATGATTTCATTAAGTTCTGGGTCCAACAAATAAATTAACGCTACATGTCACTCGTCTCTATATGAGGCAGCTTGAACATATAGTATATTCGAAGTATGTTTCTCCCTACAACTTGTCGAGCTACCCTCAAGGTTGTATGGACAAACAACATTTGATCCGCAAAGTTCGAGAATTCGATCAAACCGTTTGAGTCGAATTCGAATGCATGAGCGGTGCAAGACTATGTATCCCAACCGGATCTTGAGACAAGCAACTTCTTGAGCTACACTCAAGATTGCAAAGCTCAAGCGGTTGGATACATAAGATGCTTGCATAGCTATTTATTTATGTTGGGCCATTTAATAACTAAATGTGATTTAGAAAAGGAAGAAGGCACTCCGGAAAGTCAATTGAGAAAGTTAGTTTTATTTATCATTAGTAAAGGCATAAGAAGGAGGAAACGAAAATGTGACATAGATTGATGTCACGATTTCAGAATAAATTGTTATTATACAAAAAAACGTCTAACACATTTTGACGAATGTCAACACCTTGCTTCTGAAGCAATATTTTTGTGTTAAGTAATTTGTAATAACTATTATATATTAAATGTTAATATATACACAAGATAGTAGCAAACTTAAGTCTATGGACACTTGTGAGTATTACCCTTTTAGATACAAAGACCGAAACCCATCTGTAAGACAGTGAAAATATGAGTTGTCGAACTCAGTCTCGTGCATACTGATGTACCCGAGTCTAGTTTTACCAAAATAAGTTATTCGTATATTTTATTAAGACACGTGTTCTTGATGAAACACAAGTCTGAAAAAATAAAGAACGAAAAGACAAAAGTATTTAAACTGATTCGATTAGATCGAATGGTCAAATACTTAGCTACATAAAATCTTGCGTAATTAAAATAAAATGTGATTTTCTCTCAGGTCAAGTCTGTTAACACATCAGTGTGTTAAAAGGTATGAATCACACTTAGTTAGACTCGATGCGATCCATAACAAGTGACTCTGAGTTAAGTCCTCCCTCTGGGTTAAGTCCCAGATAGTAATGCATAGGTTTTGATAATGTTCTATGAGGACATTATCAATAAGATATTCATTAAATCAATCATGAAGAAGTTGTATAATTACTCGAATTTCGTGGGACGAATTGTCGAGTTAGACATCATTGCTGATGATGACTTAGTCAACTTCCGGGATGAAATTCGGAGTAGTAACTCCGATTTAAAACTTGATGCAAGTCCGTGTGCGTAAATAAATTTGAGAATTTAGTTTACGTGCCCAAGGAAAATGTTTCCTCACTTTCTGCAAGTAAAGCTTTAAGTTGAAAGATTAGATGCAGAAAGAAAATAGTGAAATACAATCATGTTGGTCGAGAACGGTTTTCATCCTAATTTCTTTTAAACGGATTAGTTGAAACCGTCTCGCCAGCAGATGTGTACAGATCTACTCGGACCAAACTTGATGTAAACGCTCAGTTTGACCATGAAAATTGGAGCATTCACTTATAAGTTCGTTTTTTCTAAATATGATTTAGACGGACCAACTTATATGAATTAGCCAGAGAGTTTTCAAGGTCAGTGGGAGCGTATAAATTACATGCAAGGCATCAAAGAGATGGAACATATAGTTTGACAAAGTAATCAAAAGTTTGATACTTTATCAGAAATAGATATGAGCCATTTGAAATGACCATTAACAAATTTAAATTATTATCGTAAGGTACGATGAGCTGGATAAGATCCAAGGAAATAAAATATTACGGATTCTGACAGACCAAATGAATTATTTGAATGAGATTCAAATGGTTGGTCCGACATGAACATAAAACCCCTTAAGTCTATAGTGTAGACGGTTTTAGCAGATACACTCACGAAGGCTCTACCACATGAAGTCAGGAAAACTTATGTGTAAAAACGGTATAAGATACCGGGATAAATGGGCCTGAGTGCAAGTGGGAGATGTTGAGAGAAGATACCCTAAAGTTAATCTATCTCTGTGTGTGAAAAGCACAAACATCTTGCTCGAAATAACAGTAAGCTGTTTGGTAACAATTTATCTAAGTTATATTATAATGTAGTTAACAGTAGATATTAACTTAGGTAAAGTCCTGAGACTTTATGCAAGGTCAAACATGTATCGAGATGAGTATCTCGATCATGAAGAATGTTTGACCGTCTGTAGCATAAGTCTAAAAGGGTTCGTGGTCGTAGATGTTTCGAGACAAGGATATCGAAACATCGGATAGACCATTGTGTCTTGGTCTTCACCATTTAGCGGTGGCGATGATCTCACGATCGCTTGACTTGGCGAAGTCGAAGACGAGACACAGGTGCTCATTAGAGAATGAGTTCACTGAACGATCCACAAGAGTTATCATATGGTTATTTTGACCAATCTGTCAATGATAACTCTTAGTGATGATGGGCTAGTTGGTCTTTTGACTTGAGGTCATTTTGACGAACCTATGCGTGAACGGTGCCACTTAGATCAACTGACCTAGCTTCGAGGCAAGCCCTGTCGAAAGGTCTTTGATCAGGTGTCACTTGAAGCGTACGAGGCGAGTAATGACCAAGAGAGGATTCGTCTCTCCCGGTCAATGGGAGTTAGTGTCGTAGGGTTAGTTCGGTCTTTAGTAGAATCTCTGGCTAGAGTATGTTAGAAGAAGTCCAACATGATTTGACTAAAGATCAATAGAAACTAACCGGAGTCAAGTTATTGGGGTTGACAGTTTGACCGTACCCCAGACTTGATTTACACGACATAGTTAAGACGAAGAGACTATAACTGCGGAATTCATCACGGAAACAGTCAGGGTGGTCCTGACAATACTCATGTCAATGAGTCAACCACATAATGATGATTCCTGAAGCAGGGACGGCAACCACTGCTCGTGGTCACTGCCGTATAGGGCTTCGAGCCCAACCTGTTGTAAGGGTCAGGCTGTAGGGTCTCACACAGAGTGTGACCTTCGTCTAGTAATAGGTAGAAATAAGTTAGGGAGAATAATTTGCATTTGATGCAAGGGATAGAATATTGCAAAAGATGTTTGCAAATAAATCTCCAGCATTCGGGATAAATGATCCTGAGTGCAAGTGGGAGATGTAGGGATATATGCCCTCAGATCATTTGTATTTGATGCAAATGATAATTTAAGCCTATATAGGGACTAAATTGCATATGATGCAAAATAGATTAAATGTGTTTTAAATAGTTTAAAACAATATTTAATAATATAAACGCAAGGAATAGTTCACGGGTAAGACGGGAATGTCCCGGTCTAGACCTAGGTTCGAACGGCGTCCAAATCGGACACCAGATGCCCAAAATATACACAAAACAGCCCATCAGATCAGACAGGGTCAGACCAGGCTAACCCAGACCAGACCAAGTCTGGCCTGGGCAGCCTGGCCAGACCTGGCTGAGCCAGGAGGCCAGGGCCAGGCACCTGGGCACAGGCCCATACGCAGGGCGCCTGGGCCTACGCCCAGGCGGGCCGCCCAGGCGCCCTGGGCGCCTGGGAGCCCAGGCACCCTGGGCGCCTTGCAGCCCATGCGCGCTGGGCCGGGCGCCTTGGGTGCCCGGCCCAGGCGGGCCGCCTGGGCGCCTGGTGCCCAAGGCGCCTGGGCGCCCGCGCCAGGCCTGGGCGCCCGTGCCCAGGTCTGGGCAGGCACCCAGTCAGCCTGATTTTAGGCTGGTGGGGCCCACAGGCTGGGCCCCACCTTAGGGTGCTGAACCCTAGACATGTGCAGAATTTTGACGGCTCGTTTTTGCGAAAAACTAGCCGTGGGCTGAACTTTGAGTGATCAATTGGAGGGTCAAACGAACTCCGATTGACGAACGGTTTTTTCCTATGCGTTCACCATTGAACGCCCTTCGTATTGATAGGTTGTATCAATCATGAAGTTCAACGGTGAGGGAGTTAAAATTCACGGAAGTTTAGCCTTTGTGAAAGGCAAACTAAATTGAATTAATTAACTCCAACTTTAGTCCCACATCGGAAATTGAGTAGAGGGGAGGGGTCAGCCGCCTATATAAATAGGGGTCTGCCCACTTCCTCTAAACTCGTCCCAAGCTCTAGATCTGAGCGGCTCTCGTAAATGTTGGAGCACGCTCGGATCTAGGCTAAAATTAATATTCTCTATCTCCCTAATATTTCTGCCTTACTCCTGAGGGCTCTGGCAAAGCCGCAACGGAGTTCAAATTCAGATCCGAAATCTAGGCGAAGGTTTCACTCACGTGAAACTTTCTTCCGCGCGTGTTGGCTCGACGACATGATATTGATCGCCTCGGGATGCGGAGCAGTTCGGGGAGCGGTTCAAGGAGCGGCTCGGCGTGGGACGGGAGCAGCTCGAAAGACGGTGCAGAACATCTCGCCTGCCCCAGGGTTGAGATTCCGGGTATGTGTTTAGGTTTTCATTTAATTATTTGCAGTAGTTAGATCCCTCTTG
Organism: Scilla litardierei; assembly: GCA_030789695.1. Classification (NCBI taxonomy): domain Eukaryota; kingdom Viridiplantae; phylum Streptophyta; class Magnoliopsida; order Asparagales; family Asparagaceae; genus Scilla; species Scilla litardierei. The sequence continues at coordinate 885,145 of JAULAV010009852.1, forward strand.
GGGTGGTCAGATCCACCCCAAGTTGGCAGAGATCCTGGCTAATAGGGTCGGGTTCCTTAGGGTTGCATGTTAATTAGATTAACATAAAGTTTTTCTGCTGCATTTCTGTCTATGTTCCGTCCGACTTAGGACGGGACTAGAGTTTTTGTGCCCTAAGGGTCCTAGAAAACCCTACAGAATCATCAAAAGCCGTGAAGCACATGTGAGCTCTCTCCTTGTCGTCGTCTTCTTCATCGCTTGATGTATCCTCATTGGAATCATCAAATGTATCGACAAGTCCCTTCTTTTGATTCTTGAATTTGGACTTGCCTTTCCAATGCTTTTTCCCTTTCCCTTTGTAATTTTCATTGTCGGGTTTGGAAGGGCATTCGGTAGAAATATGACATTTTTCTCTACAATTGAAACAAATAGAATTGTTAGACTTGAAGGCAAACTTTGACAAAGATTTACCTTGCTTGCCCTTGAGGAATGCTTTGAATTGCTTGGCAAGCTCGATGTAATCATCATCGCTAACAACATCTTCTCCATCATCTTCACTCGATGCTTCTTGATGGAACTTCTTTCACCACTTGATTGGCTCCCTCATGGCATGGAATGCAACCCCTTTTTGCTTCTCGGACTTCGTTCGTTGAATCTCTTTCTTATGTTGAAGCTTTACTTCATATGCTATGATATTCCCAATGCACTCCTCAACAGTGTATTTGGACAAGTCATTTGACTCCAAAATCCCGTTGGCCTTTGACTCCCATTGAGATGTGAGCGATTCAAGGATCTTCTCCACTCTATCCTCTTGGGAAATCACATTCTCAAGTCCTTCCAAAGCGTTCACGATATCAGTGAACCTTATGAACATCTCTGAGATGTTTTCACCTTCCTGCATCTTAAACAACTCATATTTAGATCTAAATACGCATTGTTTAGATTTCTTTACCTTCGAAGTCCCTTCATGAGAAATCTCCAATGTATGCCAAATTTCGTTGCCCGTTTTACACTTGGAGATGCGGTTGAACTCATTTGAAGTGAGTGCGCAATTGAATGCATTCATAGCCCTCACATTAACTTTGATCGAGTCCTTCTCTGCCTTAGTTCTTGAAGCCGTGGGTGAAGTATGCACCTCAAATGGCAACTCTGTGATGTCCCATAGGTCTTGACCCTTCACGTAGATCATTATCCTGATCTTCCAACTTGGGTAGTTGGTTCCGTTAAAGAGCGGGATCGAACGGTTGAGTGACATTCTTCATGAGACGCGGAAGTAGCGTTGAATGCCATCATTGCAGTATGCTATAACCTCGATCTGATACCAATTGTAAGGATCGTCTTACCCTTGCAATACTAACAACAACACACTAAGGGGGGGTGAATAGTGTAATGGCACAAATTGCGTATTTAAAAATTAAACTTGCAAATGCGGAATTATAAATGCAAGAGGAATTTAAACACTACAAAAATCCAAACGGAAACACAAGGTATTATCCTAGTTCCCCAAACTTGGGTACGTCCAGCCACACCAATATCCATTATAATTCTCACACAGAGAAGTGAATACAATCTCACACATAGATACCTCACACAGAGGATTTGGATTCTCACAGAGAGAAATCCTTACTCTCACACAGAGAAACATCACACAGAGGATTTGGATTCTCACACAGAGATATCCTTGCTTTCACACAGAAAGACTTTTGCTCTCACACAGAGATACACAAACTCTCACACAGAGAGAACTCAACCAACCCTCACACAGAAGGTTATACTCTCACACAGAGAGTAACTAGCTCTCACACAGAAAACTAGTGTTTCAATGAAAATAACAAAGTAAAGCAAATACTCTTACCTATGCCTTGAGATGAACTTACTCATTAATGAATGCAAGGCATGGAAGAGGATCTCCAAGTGATGATATTTGCTTGAAAGCACTTGGATGATTTTCCTTGAGCTTGACTTCATTGCATGAAGGAGATTTAGAGTTCTAATAGGGAAATGAGAGAGTTTGAGAGTGGCTTATTTAATCTCTAAAGATTTTCAATAGCACCAAGAAGTTCTAATGAACTCATCCCTCTCATATATATAGGAACCATATATAAACTCTCGCCAAGAAAATAGCTAAAAACAAAAAGCTGCAACGGCTAGATTATGGGCAAAAACGTCACCGACAGTCGACTGATGAACAAATGATAGTCGACCGTCCAACGGCTAAATAATTCCCAACGGCTATAATCTGAGCATCGACAGTCAACTGACGAAGTCGATACAGTCGACTGTAAACCGGACAGACGCCTGTAATTCCTTCAGCAGGCGACTGCTGCAGGGGATGAAATAAAACAGAGAGATGCACTCTTTCGCACTGTTTGCAGACAGGCGACTAATGGCCAGTATTCATGCGACTGTTAAATGGACAGGCAACTGTAAATACTGAACCAGACGACTGACTAGCATACTGGGATGAAGCCCAGACAATGCGAGTTGCGCACAGGCGATTGATGAACAAATCACAGTCGACTGTTGGAAGACAGGCGACTGTAAATTGATCGTCAGTCGACTGTTCCAAAAGCTCAAGTTTGAGTCAATCAAAGGTTGACTTGAGCAGTGCACCACAGTCGACTGTAGAAGGCTCGACAGGCGACTAGAAATCACCCAGTCGACTGTAAAACCTTCATCAGGTGACTGTTGGAGAGCCAGAGACTCCAAATGAGTCTTTGGGCAAGATGAGCCTATTGGGTTGGATTCTATGATAATCCTACGGCTCACTAAGATGGTTAAATGCATATGCACGAATGAGTATACCATCTATCAAGGCATTACATTAAACCCAGACTCACGAAAGAGAGAAAGCAATAAATGAAATTACATGGATTACAATGCTTTTCTTAAAGTATATGGCTTCAATCTTGATACCTTGATGCTCTCCATCATCTCCAAGCTTTGGCACCCCTTGAGTCCAAGCTTTGGCCCTTCTCCACTTGATGTCCATCCTTGCACCAAGTGTTTAGTCTCCAAAAATGATATTCTTGAAATGAAACTAAGAGACTAAAACACGAGAGTCATTAGTAACAACATAATATTGTGATCATTATCAAAATAACATTGGTATGAAACACCAATACTCAACAGTCTTGACATCTAATGGCACCAATTCAAGGTCGATCTGAGCAACTAACGCTAACCGGATCCGAATCGAGCAGTGTTTCACCACCGGAGAGAAGACCTCAGTGTGTAATGGACGCTTTCCGACCTTATGTATTTCTACGGTACGTACGTTTTTCGTACGCGTATTTTATTTGAATCTTTCTTGGATTCGGTATATACGATGTGATATACCATTGTGACCTTATGGAAGTGTAGATTTTTATAGAAATTTTTGGGAACATCATTTCACTGCTCGTTTTCTCGCAAAACAGCTTTGATTGGAAGGGCGTTTTGGTCTTTTGGCTTCAACGCTTAGTTATCGATTTTATAATAATTCTCGGTAGGATTATCACGCGACCAGGCCCCGTAGCCCCGTACTTATCGTCTCTGCGATCGTCCCGGTATTTTCAGATTATTTTTCGATGCTCGTGGTGGGACTTATCCCTTAATCAAATTCCAACCCTTAATTTGCCTTTGACCTTTTCAAATTCAAACTTAATGAGAATCCTAATCAAATCCCCTAATATCTCCAACGTATCAAGGGGATATGATTCAGCCACTATTGGCACCTTCTTGTTTCCCAAACTCTACCCTCCCTATCTATATCTCTCTCCCGCTTTAATCCAAAACACTATAGCTATTTAGCAATTGGTTTCTTTTTAAAACTCAACCCATGCGTAACCTAGGTTCACCATCAAATTTTCACAGCCGCCTCTCCCATTCTCAAACCCTAGCCTCACAACCCTCGTCGGCGGCCAGCATCACCGGCCAGCGCCGCCCTCGACCGCCAGGAACGGCCACCCCACTCGGATGTCCCCTTCGCGCGGCCAACCAAGTAGCCCGCCGGCTGCTGCTGTTCTGTCCAGTGCCGTCACGACCGCCATGGACCCCCCCTGCGCCGCGCCAGCCACCAGGAAGGCCGCCAGCGATGCCCGACGCAGCTGCACCCTGTGCGGCGTCCCCCATCGCCGTTTACCCCCCTTGGTTCGCTGTTTTGGCCCCATTGGCCATTGTTCCTCCATTGCTCACTGTTTCGTGGCCCCTCGATGATGCTAACGCTTCCTACGGACTGTTACCGTGCTCCTCTTCAATGTCTGCTATCCCCGCTCATTGCCCACTCCTTCCGTAGCCATTGGGCACCTTTCACACGCCCCTCGCTCGGAAATCTGCTTCCTGCTCGTTATCCAGCACCTTGCTCGCTGCCCTCACTTTCCGTTCGCTGCCAGAACGTATCTTACTACGTCAACCGTAGCCGAGACGACGTAGACGACGAGGAGCTTTCACCGTTCAGACTCTACGTCTATTCTACGTCAAACGTCGAAGAGGTTGGTTCCCATAACATGTAGTTGAATCCACACGCAGCAAAACGTAAAACCTAATCTAAAATTTGTCGACGTGAACTAAAGTTAATTTCTGCATCTTTAAAATGTTGTCCACCGTAGAAAATCGACGAACGAACTGAATTTCTGTGCACATAGGGTAGACGTAGATCTAGACTGAACAAATCATCAAAAGACGTGACTTTTTGACTGTTAGGGTAGTCCCGCCCAATTTAGAAACAAACCATATTAGGACTGACAGAAAGCGCGATCTAACATCGCCATTATCCTGTTTCAGACGGACCATCGCTGACGCGATGTTTCTATGGGATGCTCGGGACAGACGACGCACTCGCCACCACAGGCAAGTGTATACACTTGTACTTTCGGCCGTGTGTAGGCTATAGACTCTTAGAACTGTTAAAACATAAACAAAGAGAACCAGACGTGAAATGATAGCGTTCGGGACCCCCTTGACAGCTTAGACTTGACGACGAAGTCTAAGCATAACAACAACAACATTTGACACCTTAGGGTTTTCCTGTGTGTGCGTGCGTGTGGACCCCCTAGAAAGAACTATCACTTTCACTTGTCATGTCGTGTCGTGTTACAAAAAGCCTGCATGCGAATATGGTACTCTCCAAGCTAGAGAGAGTGATCCCTTGTCACGATTGGAAATGGTTAAGCCTGCGGGCAATAGGGCACTCTCCAAGACAGAGAGAGTGATCCATTGTACGGACTTGTCTTGTGCACTTGGGTGGGGTAGGGTTGAGCGTGCGCACGGGGAGAGGGTTTGATCCCCCTCGAACCGTAAGGCGTGAACCCTATAATGCCCTGAAAGCTACTGTAATAGTACTAGAGGGGGGTGAATAGTACTTTAAAATAATCAAGAGTCTAATTCCTAATTATTGTGCAATCACAAACAACTATGCGAAATAAGTAAGTACAACAAGAACAATGCAACGCAAACAAACGATGTAATGGGTTCGGATCCACCCAAGTCTCCCTGACTTGTTCCCGGTGATCCTACGTCCCAGACACCCGGATCCCTTCCGGCTACTTGAGTTAGAATCCATTAACTCAAGCTTCCACTAAACAACTTCTTGTAGAAACTACTACAAGATCAATCAATACAACGATTCGTATCGTGACTCCCACAAACCGGGATCACGAACTTCTCTCACAAACCGAGAGATAAACTCAATATAATAAATTTAATGAAATAGAAAACGCTTACCACAAAATCCTATGGCTTGAGAAAATACTTACAGATTTAGGGCAAGGAAGGATTTTGAGAAAGAGTGAGCACGAAACCCTAGCACCACCAAGATGAACAACGTGAGATGGCTAGGGCAATGAAGATGGTCGTGATTCAACCTCTCAGGAGAATGACTGCACTAGATCTGAAAACCTCTTTGAGAAATTAGGTCACAAAGAAGAAAAGAGAGATTTTCGTGAGAGAGAGAGAGCCCTTTCAAAATGATAATCGAATGAGTGAATTCAAGATCTGAATTCCCTCTGATATTAAACAAATTTCTTTGTTTGAAACGAATCAAACACATATGGAAAGAATCAAAACAGATCAAGAAAAGTCGTGGAAATAAAATCTCCAACAGCTGGAAAATTAAAGCAGCTTAATCGGTCTAGGAAGGATCACTGACCGATTAGTTTGAGAACTAGTCGGTCGGTGAACCTTCTTGGACCGACTAGATGGTTGACAGAGAAAATAGTGAAATAAGGGTCATAATTTCTTAACCTTTTAAATCTTGCCGAGCGACCCCCGTTGACGTATATTTCTTTATCTTGTGAAATATACGTCATGTATTAGACAGATTTGTAGAGGAGCGAGCCTAGAGACTGAGCAGGTTGGCCAGGAGTGCCTTTGCTGGTCAACTTCTTGGAGCTAGAGTTTGGTGCCTTCTTCTCCATCAAAATCATCTTTGCCCTAATTTGGTAAGCATACTCAAGGCATAAGATTTTGTTGGTAAGTGTTTCATTTCATTTACATTCGTTAATTGTTGTATACTCTCGGTTGTGAGAGTTTGTGTGATCCCGGGTTGTGGGATTCACGGACATCGATTGTAGGTCGATTACACTTGTGGGGTTTCCACAAGTGGGTTAGTGGAAATCTTGGGTTAGAGGTTTTCTAGCTCAAGTATCCGAAGGGGATCCGGGTGGTTGGTACGTAGGATCGCCGGTAACAAGTCGGGGAGACTTGGGTGGATCCGAACCCATTAAACCATTTGTTTGTGTTTGCATTATTTCTTATTGATTGTAGTTATTCCGCATTGTTGTTTGAGAATTGCACAATAATTAGGAATATCACTCTTGATTATTTAAAAGTACTATTCACCCCCCCTCTAGTACGTGTGCAGTAGCTACCCAGGGCACTACAGTTGGTATCGGAGCAAGGTTATAACTTGGCATACCACTTCTTTTGGTATCTACTCCAAGTTCAAGCTACACATAGCCAAAGTTCAAAGCTATGACGAACAACGACTACAACGTCTTCAAGAATCACGAAGGTGCTTCTTCAGTTATGGAAGGACAATCCTTAGTCAGGCCTCCACACTTCAACGGTACCAATTACGGGTACTGGAAATGCCGGATGCAAATTTTCCTCCGGAGCGCTTCACTATGGAGATCCACATTGACGGAATATGTCGAGCCCGAAGAAGACTTCGCGAAGTGGACTACCGCGGAGGTTGCCGCGGAGGTAACCAATGCCAAGGCAATGAACGCCTTGCAATGTGCGTTGGAGCCCGAGGACTTCAACAAGATATGCACATATAAGAGTGCATATCAAATATGGAACCAACTCCTCATTTTGCACGAAGGAACGAGTACGGTAAAAGACTCTAAACTCGTCGTTGCTAACAAAGAATTTGAGTTGTTTCATATGGAGCAGGGTGAAACCATGAAGGAGTACTATGCTCGCTTCGTGGATATATCCAACGACTTGGAGGCTCTTGGGAAGGTCTATACCCAAAAGGAGAAAGTAGCGAAGATTATCGACGGTCTTCCATGATGTTGGGAAAAGCGTACCTTCGCCATTGAGGAAGGTAACGACATGAATAAATATACCGTCGTTCAATTAATGGGTACCTTGTTGTCTTATGAGGTACGCAAGGATAGTAAGATCCGAATGAAGGAAAAGATGAAAGCGTACTTGAAGCAAGACGATCCAAAGAAAAAGGTGCTTGCATACAAGGCCGCTCCATCTACCGATGAAGAAGAATCGGAAGACGAATTGGACATGGAATCCATTGCCCGTATGGCAAGGAAGTTCGATCGATTCTTCCGAAAAGGTAAATTTTTGAATAAATCTAAAGTTAGTTCGACTAATGCTTCTACTCCCGTGTGTTATAAATGCAACAAGCCAGGACACATCAAACCGGATTGTCTTCTCTACAAACACAAGGAGAAGGGGAAGGCATCCAAGTATAACAAGTCGAGAAAGCAAAAGAAAGGGCTTGTTGGCACATTCACCGACTCCGAAGAGGATTCCTCAAGTGGAGAGTCGGATGATGAATGAGTGGAGAAAGCAAAAATTTGCTTCATGGCTAATGACGAACATGATCAAAAGTCCTCCTTCGATGATAGCGAGGATGAAAGGGAGGATGGGAGCGAGGATGAAGGTGGAGAGCCTACTATGGAAGAAATGAGGTTAGCTAACCAAGAAATTTGGTCTAAATTTACTAAATTAATTGATAGATATAATAAGACCAAAGATGAGCTTGTTAGCCTCCAAACCTCACCTAAGCCTAACATCACCAACAATGACACCATTGTTGAGACACTCGCCAATGAGAAAGCAAGTTTGCTTACTCATAATGGCTTGTTGAGAAATGAGGTGAAGTCCCTCAAATCTCAACTTGAGCATGTTCATTTTTGAGAAATTGGATGAACACAAGATGGTAGATTTGACTTCTCAAAACTCAACTTTGAGTATTGAGAATGAGAATCTCAAATCTCGTGTTTATGCACTCACATCGCAAGTATCCACTTTGGATGCTTCTATGCATTCTCTCAAAGAGAAGTATGAGTGCACTTTAGTGCGTATTAATGATTTCAATAAAGGTAAGGGCCATTTGGATAATATCCTAAATGACGTACTTCCGGCCAAACATCACATTGGCTTGGGGTATAAGATAGGAGATTCACCCAAATCGTCTACCACCTTTGTTAGGCCAACATCCGATGCCTCAACGAGTGGGAGCAAACACTCCATTGGTAGTTCTTCTACCAATAGTGCTTCCACTTCGTACACACCCCCGATTGGAAAGAAACCCACTTTGGGTGGACCTCCAAAGAGGGGTCATGCATTTTTGTACACAAATGATATGCCACGTAGGAACACACATCCTACTCCACCGGTTCATTTTAATGATGATTTTTATGCACCGCACCCATGAGCACGTGCAAACACTCATATGAGACACTCTCATGCACGTACTCATGCTTATGCACATTCACATGCTTATGTTCACACATCTCATCCACATGTGCATGCTTATTCTCATAATCATCCTCATGCATACACACCTCATGCTTATCCACGACATGCATTTAATCATGTGCCATTTCCTAGGCCACCTCCTCATAGGCCACATGCATCACGTAGGTATCAACAACGTATGCATGCACCCAATAGGAATAGGGCTCCCAAAATCTTCACTATTTGGAGCCCGAAGGACACAAGCATGAATGAAAAACAAGCTTATATGAATAATTATTTTATGGATGTTGTGCATAGCGATAATTATTTTGGTAAGTCTAAGTCCAATTGGACTTGGCTTCCAAAGGTCTAATCTCTTAGGACTCAATGTCCACGGGTACCATGGAATGATATTTTATCTTTAGGTACTCAAGACTAAGAGAAGGAGCAACAAATCGAATTTTAGCTCCATTATGTTTTTAGGTTCAATCCATCGTGGGATACCAACCCTACCAACTCCTCGATTTGCAAAGACTTTCATTCAAACGGAGTTGATGGTGCTTTAGCGATGCACCAAAGTAGGGGGAGCTTAACGGTGTAAGTATATTCTTACATTTGATATTACATTTGGTATCCATGTGTGTTGAATGCATGCTTTGTTAGAATATTTACATTGGTATCATTTTGTTTCAATTTGTATGCTAGAATTGTGTATGCCTTAGTTTTATGATGTTTTATCTATTTTTTGGCATAACACTTTAGCATATTACTTTTGGTATTTATTCGCTACATTTGGTGTTTTACGATGTGCACCGCTCTTCTGATAGTTCATTCCTATGTGCACATTATATGTCTGTCTCTGATATTGACTTTCGTCGTTCGACGATTATTTTGATTTAATAGCTTGATTTGTATGAAAACATAGAATTGTTTTCCATGCACTCATATAACTAAAAATGTTGATATTGGAGAGTAAATTCCTTTCATCAATAAATGAATTTACATTTGGTATTTTGATGATTTCATTTTTCGATTTTCGACTATGGTCTCATTGACACGCTTTGATTTTCTTCATAATTTTACATTGGTGTCATTTGGATAATGGTCATATTCTTTGACTCCCGTGCTTAATGTATTGTTTGGCCATGATTTGTTGTCATTGACTTCCTCCCGCTCTTTTTGGATTATGCCAAAGGGGGGAGAGAATTAATAATGGCATGGCTAAATGATAATTTAATCGTGAATCTAATTTCATATGTTAGATTCAGGGGGAGTGAAGATATAAAAATGGATTAAAATCCTATATTCCAATAATTTGGATTATGGTTTATACTTTTCTCGCCTGATTGATGCGTATGTTTATTATTTCATATGGAACTAATGTGTCATCAATGCAGGGGGAGTAAGTAAATTTCATTTAGTTCATTATTATTGTTTATCATTTATGATTGGTTTGTCATCACCAAAAAGGGGGAGAATGTTGAGTATTGATTCCCCGGTTTTGGTTTTGGTGATGAGCAAACATAAATGTCGTGAACTAACAACTCTGTGTGAGCGCAGTTATGGAGATCGTCGCCAAACTTCAATGTACATCTAAAGCGACGTCTCACGACTTCTCAAAGCGCGTGATCGTGTACCTGAAGCTTCGTTGAAGCTCAAGGATCTTTATTGAAGTCGAGAGAATGAAGATTGAAGCTTTGAAGACGGATCATCATGTTTATTTTATAGTCTTCTAGCTTCATAGAATAGAATGTTAAGCCTTGAGTAGGACTTACATTATAATCTTCATTTCGCTCATATCTTAGAGCTAGGATTATCTTAGAAGCCCATAGGAACTTTCCCGAAGCTTCGCGCTTCTTCCCTCGGCTTCTTGTGCATCTTAGTTGGTTCAAGTAGGAGAACCAACCGACTAGATGACGATCTAGTCGGTCGGCAATCCTTCATAAACCGACTAGATGTCCTTGCTCATTTCAGGCTAGTTTCAGCTTACAGTTAGTCGGTCAAAGAAGGTTCACCGACCGACTAGATGACGATCTAGTCGGTTAGAAATCCTTCTCAGACCGACTAGTTTTCCTCGCCTAAATTCAGCCTGAGCCACTGTTTACACTTAGTCGGTCAAAGCACAACTGTCGACCGACTAGTTGAGAAACTAGTCGGTTAGACTTTGTTCTTGGACCGACTAGTTAAACTTGTTTCCAGCCTATTGCATTTCATGCTTAGTCGGTCATAGAACACTCACCGACCGACTAGTTGGAAAACTAGTCGGTCGGCAAGTCTTCTTAGACCGACTAGTTCATATCGCCTGGAACCATACTATATTGGCTGTCAACCTCTTAGTCGGTCCGCGTTGAATCACCGACCGACTAGTTGTGAATCTAGTCGGTCAGTGATCCTTCTTAGACCGACTAGTTTGCTTCAGAAAAGAGCCGTTGGGATTCTTTCAAACACGGTTTTCCTTGCCCGTATAAATAGAATACTAATTCGTTTGAGGCAAGGTTAGAGATCCTAATTCTAAGCTATTTCAGACCTAAGAGAAGAGCTCTCCCAAGCTAATTCAAAGCTCTCTCTCCCTCACAAGAATCTCTCCCTCAAGTTCTTGAGCCCTAATTCCTCAAGAGAGATTCTCTCCATTGTGAGCTTTCCAAGCCAAGTGCTTGATCCAAGGTCACCATCTCCACCCTAGGCTTCCTTTGCTAGTCAACTTCTTGGAGCTAGGGTTTGGTGCCTTCTTCTCCATCAAAATCATCTTTGCCCTAATTTGGTAAGCATACTCAAGGCATAGGATTTTGTTGGTAAGTGTTTCATTTCATTTACATTCGTTAATTGTTGTATACTCTCGGTTGTGAGAGTTTGCGTGATCCCGGGTTGTGGGATTCACGGACATCGATTGTAGGTCGATTACACTTGTGGGGTTTCCGCAAGTGGGTTAGTGGAAATCTTGGGTTAAAGGTTTTCTAGCTCAAGTATCCGGAGGGGATCTGGGTGGTTGGGACGTAGGATCGCCGGTAACAAGTCGGGGAGACTTGGGTGGATCCGAACCCATTAAACCATTTGTTTGCGTTTGCATTATTTCTTGTTGATTGTAGTTATTCCGCATCGTTGTTTGAGAATTGCACAATAATTAGGAATAACACTCTTGATTATTTAAAAGTACTATTCACTCCCCCTCTAGTACGTGTGCAGTAGCTACCCAGGGCACTACAGTTGAGTTTGCATGCAAGAATCTGCGAGTTGTTATCACAGACACTTATTGTGCTTAAACCAAGGAGGATGAAAATAAAAAGTACCCACTCCTTGTTTTAAGCACATGCGGACCCGCTCGCGTCCTCGCGCCCAAGTGTAATGGGAAGCGGGCGTGACAGTGTGCTTATTTGTTTACATCTTAGTTTGTTTTAGTTCATTATAATAAAAAAATGATGAAAAACCAAAAACAAAAAAACTTGGTGCTTAATGAATACCTCCTTATGAATCATTATAAGTGGTATTATTTATGACCATTCGTATCCTTGTAGAAATTATTGTATTATAGCTATAGCTACATGTGCATGTAAGACTTTATTTAGTAGCCATGACATGTTTAATGAAATGAATAGTTTGATTTCTACACCTACATGCTCACTTCCACGACTATTAAACTTAGTGTACTTTTGGAGATTCGTTTTACGAATATTGGAAAGTGAATGTAGGATGATTATAACTGAATAATTTAAGGGATATGATGTGCATTACCATGAATAAAAATTGAGCTAAAAAGAATTGGTGTTAATGCTACAAAAATGAGAAAGCTATGAATATTGCTCCGTATGTAAAATGAATACAATTCATAGCAAGTACACTACCCACGAGTATCCAACATAAGCTTTATGGGTAATCTTTAGCATTGGTGTATTTTACTCGTCAAGCAATGCCACCCCACATCTAAGAGTCCTTATAGGCTATGTATTGGGGCTTGGTACCTTGAACTCATTTTTAATTAGGTGGGAAAAATCAATCCCAGGTGATATTCATGTTAAATGGAAAATGTGGATTGATTTTGGTTGATGTTCTTGATTGAATCTCCTTTTGTACTTCAATATTTAAATTATCATACTTACACAATTGTGGTGAAGTCTAAATTATAATTTTCTTTGAACTTGAATTACCTACTCTATGAAAAATGACATGCAAGTGCTAGCTATAATCTATAATGCCTCATTTTTGCATGTGATATTTGATAGACTCCATTAATACGCTTTTGATGATAACAAAGGGGGAGAAAAGTTGGAAAGATTTGGTATTTGGTAATGTGGCACTACATGATATTATTGGTTCAAGGGGGAGCACTAGAAATACATGTTCACGGTAATACATGTTCAAGGGGGAGCTTAAAAATAGGGGGAGCATGCTTATCACTATTGCTATATTGTTGTGCATGCTAGTAATGCTTGAACGTCTCATTGTATACATCATATGCATTACATCATTCATCACACTTCACATACACATTTCTCATTGCTCAAATCTTTTATTGGGTTGTCATCATCAAAAGGGGGGAGATTGTTGGATACAACGATCTAGGATCTCTAGTTTGATGATAACAAACGTGTAAGAACTATTTAACGTATGTGCTAAGTGTATTTCAGGAATGACAAATGTGTTTCAGGAATGACAAAGTTGTAATTCTTCAAAGAGATGAATAAGACAAAGTGGTGGAGAAATTGCTATTCATAGAGCAAATTGGTATGGGGTGAGATGGAGCAATTTGGACTTGGTCCAATATGGGATGTGATGTAGAATATCTCATTGGATTGGAACAAATCAATTAATGGGAAGAGATCAAATCCTATTACCAATCAAATCCCTATTCTCATTCATATTCCTACTCTAAGATGGATACAAATCATTGCTCCTTGATTCAAGGGATTCTCTCCTAGCCCTAGCCATATGCTCCTAGCCGCACCCGATTGAAAACCCTAGCCTTACTCATAATTCCCCTAAGGCAAGTCACGAAAACAAATCCCTACACATCCTAGCCTTGCCAACCAAAAAGGAGAGCGACCAAACACATCACAAAGAGAAAACTCTAGTCTCATATATCAGCCGCAAGCCCCAAAAACATCATTAACTACATCTCCAAGGCCATACAACTTCTCAACGTCATCAACATTCTTTGGAGATCCTTTGGAGGAGCTATTAGAGGAAGAGAACTCAAAGAAGGAGTTGAGGGTTGCAAACTTACGACAGGGGCCTTAAGAATCTCACGCAAGTCACGCATCCATCCACTGGGAGGCCCGCATCATTGAGGTCGCCAACCCGTGCCATCCGAACAGTAGCAAGCGTCGTCGACCCATGCAATCGGAGGAGAGCTAGCCACCGCAACAGCCTCGACTCCACGCCGTGAACGTCTACAAACCCTAGTTACCGTCGTGGGAGCCTCAAGTCGCAACCGAGCCATTCGAATCCCATTCTGTCGTGAGTTCGAGCTTCCTACCGTCGTACTTCTCCTGCATGCCCTAGAGAGTCTTCGTGCTGTCGAGAAGCCCAGTTGGGTGCCGCAACTTCAGCTCCATTGCCGAGCTCTCAAACCAAGCTCTCCGACTTCATCCTGGTGTTGGAGAAGAAGGCGTGTTGCCCTTTGTCACAGATCAGCTGCTGTCCGTGAACGTTAGCTGCCGGCGTTGCCATCTCGAGCTGCTGTTGAAGATCTTACCATCGTAATGCCGCACGTCGTGGAGCCAAGTCGGATCGTCGCCGGAGTGAGTTGCTGCTGATTGCCACCGCCGGAGTCGGAGTCGAGGGGCCGCCGTTCGAAGAGAAGCAATCGGAGAAGTCGCACCCCAGGCGAACTCGTTTTAGGGTTTACCGACGTGTTTTTCTAAGGAGCTGATGTGCGCACAGACCGCATATATTGAGTTTGAACTGGAATTACTATATGCACAGAGCAGAGTGCTATTCGAGTTCGTCGAGCCACAGATTGATTTCCAGACGTTAGATCGAGACACCGTTTGCGTCAGACTGAAGCTGACAACGTGCTGAACAATAGAGACGACACACCATTACTGAGCATTTCTAAACTCTATTTATTTATCTTTGTATTGGTGTAGCGATCTCTGTATGGGAAACTTTACCACTTTTGTGTTCTTTTGGGACTTGTTTAGTCTGGGACTAGACAAGAGGGTCTTGACTAGTGGGACTTGCCAAGATAGACTATTTACTAGGTTGATAGCATTCTGCACTCGGGGAGTGTGGTACGTTCTAGGTGGGGGCAGGGAGCTCAGGACACATTGTAGTTGTACAAAAGGAACATATTAATGCTAGCATCTGCTTGGGGGCTGGAGTAGGTCGTGGGACAACCGAACCAGCGTATATCTGCGCGTATTCTGTGTTTGCTTCATATGTACCCTGCTTATTATTATTAACTACGTGTGATTTCTCGTGGGTTGTGCGAGAATTTTTTATAAGCCTATTCATCCCCCCTTAGGCTTAGATCCAGATCCAACAATATCTACACACACACATATTTGAGAATGAAATCTCACAAATTTCGAAGCTGTATGAACCATAATGAGCATAGTTTGCTGAAATGTAAACAGAAATTATACCTCAGTGAGCAAAGAGAGTAGCAGTTCCAATAGACGAGTACAAAGAATGCAAAGAATCGAGGCTACATCAGTTCAAGCCAAGCTTTCACAAAGGGCCAAAGAACCCAAACCAGCAAAGGTCGGAACCCTAGTTGCAGATCCAACAGACGAGCACAGAGAACACAAAGAATCAATGTTACCTCAGTTCCAATAGCAGAGCTAAGCTTTCGCACAGGGCCAAAGACACCAAAACAACAAAGATCGGAACCCTAGTTGCAGATCCAACAAAACCCCAGAGATCTCCTCTTGAATCCCTAGTCTAGGGTTTCATATTCGCCCAAAATCTCAGCTTTGAAGGTGCGAAGGGTGTCGAGGGGAGAGATGAGAAGATAGCAGCAAAGATGGGAGGTGAGCAGAGCTAGTGGGGCCAACGACAACAAGATTCCAACACATAATCGCCGGAAAAAGCGAAGAATCCGCTCAAGAAAAAATGGCGTGTCACGGCGGATTTTTTTCCATGAAACCAAACGAAGGGAAACGAACACAGCGAAAACAAAATCCAATGGAAAGTTATGAATAGTAGACCAACAGTAGCCCAAACAGTGTTACACTTTCTTGCCCATTCTCACAAAAACAAATAGGCCCTTAGATTCCTGATAAGGAAAAAGTTAGTCGATATCGAAAAATACTGATAAAGTTGGTCGAATTTCGCAATTTTTTTTTTCATTTTGAGCCTTTTAACGAAAAATTTGTCCTTCAAGTGGAGCCTCGAGCTTCACGTGGGCTCATTGGACGATTTTTGCAATAAGGCTAAAATTTTAAAAATATTAATAAAATCGATCAACTTAAAAACTTATTACGAAAACCGACCAACTTTTGGCCAGCTCAATGCGCGTGCGCGTGGGGACAGCTTTTCCGTTTGGACGCAGCTTCAAACCGCGTCCAAATATCCTCTCCAAATCCTTCCGTTTCAAGCCAGAGCTGTGAAGAGTGTATCATGCAGTGAGGTTCAAGTCGGACGTTAGTTGCGACCAAATGAACACCGTGCATCCAAGAAATTTTTTTGGGAAGAAACAGACTGATGGTTAGTTTCTCCTCTTGAGATACGGTTTCTCATTCATTGATTCATTCAATCTTGTTTGTAATAAGTCTCTCATTCAAAAATATAGGACATAGGAAAGTTTGTACTTGCAATTGCTTCTGACAATATGAGATGATTTTCTTCACAGAGCCATTCCCATTTTTCCTCGAAACATTCGGTTCCCTTATTTTGAGTGAAACCGCGGCCAATTACCGCGACCAATTCTCAAAAACGTCCCCACATGCGTGCGGCCGCGGTTTCAAACTGCGGCCAATTCTCAAAAACGTCCCCACACGCGCGCGCGCTGAGCTGGTCAAGAGTTGGTCGATTTTTGTAATAAGTTTACAAGTTGGCCAATTTTGATGATATGTTCTAAAAATCGGGCTAAATGCAAATATCGTCCGAGCTCATTTACATGACTACGGCTCCTGCACGGGTCGTGCACGTGAATCGCGGGAGCCGGACACGGTGCGGGATAGGTTCGGATTCTCGAGTCCAAGACAACAAAAAAAGTTCAACAAAGGGCGGGCGGCCAAAGCCACAATCTCTCACCTTCACGCTTCTCTCGTTTGCCCCAATGCAGTCGCTGCTGCTGCCGGCGTCTCCGCTGCCGCAGGCGACCATCGCTGCCCGCTGCTCCGGAGCGGCGCCTCGCGCTCGCCTTCAACCGTCCCTCATCCTCCAATGCCCAAGCAAATTCTATTCTCTAACCACGAGTTTTCTTTCTCGTTCGTCTTCTGCCCTCTCGATCCACAGCTCGCTGCCTCAGCTCTTGGAGCTGAACGACAGAAGGCGCAGTGGAGGCCGTGTTTTCGTCTCTCCCGCTGGTTCCGCTTCGCCGGACGGCGAATCTGAGAAAGAGAAGCTCGCTCAGGTATTAAAGTTTCAGCCTTGCCCTCTTCTGTTAGTGAAATTGAGCTGCATGGATCCAATTTATGATGCAGTGTACTGTGTTATCGATAGAAGCAGCGTGCTTTTGTTGTGTTTGTTGGAATGCCAACAATTTCTGAAAAATTATGTGGCATCTTCTGCTTCACCTTGGTCGTAGCTGTGCAGTGTTGTATTTTCTGAGTTATATCTTAGTTAAATTCATTTCTAATTCGAGTGTGGCAAGCACATTATAAACAACCGTGATAAAACTGAATCATGCTACATTCATTTAGAGGCAGAGTTACAGAATCCTCTTGCATGGAGTCAATGAGTAGCATAATTGGAACAGTTATTTAGATTATCATGCTACATTCAATTAGAAGCCAGAGTTAGAGAATCCTCTTGAGTAGCATAAATGTAACAATTATTTAGATTCATATCTAACAAAATTATAGGATATATTGGTTGAAAGTTGGAAGCTTCATGACTTTCCAACCTCTCATTTACATGGTTAGTCTTCGGATTGCATGACATCGGGAATCATGAGAATTGTGATGGGTATATGATGCAAGTTTAATGTCATTACATGGTGTGGCTGTATTGATGTGTCGTATCTTAGAATTTTTGAGTGTGGAGAATAACCCTTATTCCTTTTATTTTGGTATCGATCCTGAACGGATAGTGGTGGTCACGATGGTCGATGGAGTAATTTTCTTCATCATCTTTTGTTCACTTCTCTATCATAAACTACGAACGTTTCTTAGGGTTTCTCCTGAAATGGGAGGTCTTTTTAGTATTTTAATACCCTAGAATTTGGTTGGTGACCACTTTGGAAGCTACAGATGCTCCTACTAGCTCATGCCAAATGTCATGCCGATTAAATGTAAGATTTAAATAAATAAATCTATTCTCCTATTTTTGTATAGCCATGCTCGTTACTGTTCTGTTTCTTTCATGAATACTCATCAATGATGATTACAATTTTGAGCATAACTATGTGAATCATGTTCCTTTTTTGATGAAATTTTCCGTAGAATTAGAACATTGAAGTGTCTCATTTTATATTATGATGCTTCATAGCACGTCTTCATAATCAAACCTTTCAATCTACAGATGGTTATCATTTGTGACATTTAATAATGACGATCCTTAGCATGCCTTTTTGATGAAACGTTTGTAGAAATTTATTGGCTGCAAAATGGTTCATCATCATGGCTTTCTCATATCTTCCCATGCCTAAGTTATGTTAACATTGAAACACTCTTCGGCTGATTGGGCAGGTTGCAAAGAGATTGGAGAATACAGCTAGATATTTCAAACGACTGGGTAGTCTAGGATTCTGGGGACAATTAGTGTGTACCATCGTGGCTGCTGTAATTCTATCATTCTCTGTTGTAATTACGGGGAAGATCACCTCACCAGCTACATTCTATGCCACTTCTGGAGGTATTGCAGCAGCATTTGTATCCGTTTTTTGGTCTTTTGGCTACATCCGTTTATCAGAAAGGCTCCGAAGGACAGCTAATGATCCTGCAAAGGTAACATTAAGTTCCACTTCTTTTTCATCTCTTATGCTGGTAAGCAATGTATGTGATGTTTTAAACAATAAATTGGTCAGTACTATTTATTTGTTTGCTCCTTATTTCACCCTTTTTGATATCGAGGATTGGGGTTGCCTTGACAGAGCGCTATTATTACCATGAATCCCAATATTTTGTGCTGAAACCATCATTATGACTTTGTTTAGGTCTTCAACTCATTAATTAATAAATTAACCTGCAATTCTGCAGATCATAGCTGCCTTGTGCAATTTGCTTTATACATGGAGTTTTTCTCTCTAATTCTTTGTGATTGTTTAAATAATGTTTATAAAGGTTTATGCCAGTAATTTTATAGTGCGATATAACTGCCTTGTTGATGAAGATAGTTTAAAACTTTGAGTTATGTAAGAGTTTAAATACTTGTTGATGCACCTAATAATTTTATATTGCTGCCAACGCCCCTCTTAATGTGAAAGCCAGATTAACCTCAGCACAAAGCCAGATACCAAAACTTTTAATGTCTTCTTTTATAGCTTCGATGTAAAAATATTCTGAACTTCTGGCACAAAACCATGCTTACATGACGCCTCAGCACAAAGCCAATTCAAAACTTTTAAGGTCTTCTCGTATAGCTTCCATTGCAAAATGATTTTTAGCTCAAATAATCTTGTTACCGTCATAGAGGAAGAACACTTCCACCAGTGTGGCAAAATTTGCATCGGTTTTGTTGTTAAGCTCGGTATTTGCAGTTAACATCCTGTTGTTGAGTCTGTAGTTTCAAGTAAAGAAAAGTCAGCTGTTTGGATTCACATGAAGATTGCTGAGCATGCTAAGGAAATTGAAACATGGCATGGGCTACACGTGTGCCTCAGCATGCATTACTGCGAATAAGAGGGAACTAATCCATATGCCTCCTGGGGACAACGTCACGTTGGCTTTTCAACCCAAATTGCATTCATGTTTTACTTTTGCTGTGAGTTGAGCCGTATGGAATTAGTCAAGATCTGCTGCTTTGCTATTCAGGTGAAATTTATATTGTGCACTTACAAGATTCGAAAAAGCAACCATTAAAATGATATTCAAGACTCCTACATTAAATTCCTTAAGGGCAACACACACACACACACACAAGAAATTACATGTCCACATCGTGCACAGGACCTAAGAAAAAACCCACACACAGGATGCGGGGTCCGCTCGATGGTGGAAAAAGAGAGAGAAGTGTGGGTGTGTGTATGTGTATTGTGGGGTAAAAGCGGGAAAAGAATGGGTCAAAGTGCAAAAACATGGGAGGCAAAGTGGAAAAAGACCAATGGCAAACATGTAAATAGGGGGGAGAGGGATATGTTTCATGAAATGACAAGGGCAAGCATGTAAATAATGGAAATGTGGGGTCATTTTCTATGGGGGTTTCACAAAAACATCCACCATCATACACAAACCCAAACCCAAACCCCTTTGGGTTCCCATGCTTAGGTGAGAAATGCCCTTAGAATCTTTAATCAGGAAAAATGATTTTGAAAGAATGAATAGTTGCCATTAATTAGTTAAAGTTTGAAGGGAATAAAAGATATGCCATTGTTTGTGAGGTTTTTGAACCATCACTTGGTGATGTGAGTAAGGTTGGGACACCCAGATGGTTGAGTCCAATAGCAGGTACTTTTTTTTTGACTTGAATTATCACTGGGAGAGAATGGTTCATAGAAGGAATACAGTTAGATTTGCTTTTTAAGGCCAAGAATGTAACAAGAGAGGGATGTGTCAAGTTGTCTATATAGATAGATATATATGGAGAAGGATGTGGCAAGTTGTCTAAAGAAAGAAAGAAAGATAGCAATAGAGAGTAATTTGTGCGTAAGCTACCCAAGGAAGAATTCCTTCGTATGTACATGTTAAAAATTCCACTATCCATAATATTTTTGGATGATTAGTACCCTTCATTTTTATCATTATATTCTAAAGCCGCAATACACACAAGATCTAATGAATACAAGATTTTTTGCTTGATGATATAGTTGTTGCAAATTTAACGGAACTTAGAACTTTTTGTAGCGACTGGATCAACCGACAAAGCATCTTGGTTTACTAGATGTTTGGTATATTGGGGTGTTAGAACATGAAGATCAAAATGAATGGCGCCGATCATATAGAAAACTAGTGGAGAGTGGATTTTTTAACATCTACATATGAGGGAATTCTTTCTTGGGTAGTTGATGCCTACATTTCTCATATCTTTATAATATAATATATAATATATTATACACACACATGAGATAATGGAGATGAGCTGACGATGTAGAAAATTTTTAGGGCATGCGCTCAAAATATTCACTCAACACACACTGCTTTTTTTGATGATCAACACTGGTTATGTTGATCTTTATATAATAAGACTATAATACACAAACTATCTAATGGGCCCATACTATTTAATCATTGATCCAAGGGTAAAAAGGTCTATTACCATCAAACCGTTCAATTTTTTATGATTTCATGTTTGTGTGAATATATGGTTCATTAGATGTTTGGTGTATTTGGGTTTTAGTGTATGAAAATTAACATGTAGTCATTGAATAAAGAAGCAAAGAGAGGATTTTTTTGAGCACACATGTAGAAAATTTTCTGCACTGCTGGATCATCTCCTTTAATATGAATATAACTGTTAACTATCTATGTCCCACATGTATCATATCATTTGAATCCAGATTCCTTAAGCCTCAAGTCAACAAATAACTCATTGCTGGTTCGAAGCATGAAAGCATTTGCATATTTAAATTCCACTGCCACTATATAATGTTAGGAAGAAAAATATGAAGCGAAGAAGGGTGTTCAAACATGAGACATCATGGAAACGATTGTGGATGTCAATATCTTCAGGCAAAACAGAGAGTCTGTAAATATCTTCAGGCAAACAGAGAGTCTGTCAATATCTTCAGGCAAACGCTTGTGGATGTCAAGCTTTCTATGCTCAACTTGTATGATATATTAATATCCTTTGAACCACCAACCATTTAAGTTGCAAGTCCATAAAATGCAACCTGTTGGGTCAAGGTTTACATGCTTATGTATATTTAAATTCCATTGCTTGATTCTTCTCATGTAAATGTGCTAGGATTTGGGTTCACTACACCAACATGTACTGATGCAATAAAGACGAATCTCCCGTTGTAATTTAATACAAGGGTTAACCCTGGGCATATCTTGATTGAGAAAAAAATTCATGTAGCAATTAGACATTGTGGCATAAAGTCAGGGTTGTTCTATTGTTGGTGCCAACTTTTCTGGCCACATAAATGCTCCATATATGTATGGTTTGACTGCATTTATGTGTAAATTCAAAAGAAGAATTAGCAACTTGGATGTGTTACGGGATTCGTGTCTGTCTTTGTCTTCTGGGGTATATGACTTAAAAAGTTCAACAGTGTTTAATGCATCTGTCAAATATTGAAAGGTTGATACATCCGCTTACCATCAGTTGAAACATGCAGTCCAACCCGTAAGTTCAGCAAACACATTCATACCTTTTGGGCCAGCATGCAGCTTCACTGTAGCTGCCCTGGTGCACCAGATGTTAGTTGACTGGTACTGATTGCTTGCAAGTATTTTGTCTGCACAAGAACACGTGCCCACGCACGCCACCCCTAAATCCCCCAACCGAAAAAAATCTACAGAAGCACATGCTCAGGCATACACACAACTGTTTGTGTGCTTATGTGACTCCTCTGATTGCTTAAGAGTTGGCCATAAACCTCATGTTGTCCACCCCACCAATGATGGTCCAACCCACCAATGATCCACTGGTCATCGTGATATCCAAATCCTAAAATGTTGGATCATAATATGTAATGCATGAATCAAGTAGTTTCTAAGTTGAATGAGTTTTCAATAATAGAATGTTAGATCTGGCCGGCCCGCCCAATTGGGGGGGGGGGGTCATTTTGAGTGTTTTAGTTTATTTTATTAGGTAAGGGTATTTGGGTAATTGGCTAATTTCTGAAATTGTATTAGAGGGAGGGGTGCTAGTCGGCCCTAGTTTATGCTATTGATTGGATTATTTTCGTAATAGGGAGATAATTCTCTTAGTCCTCGGGAAGGTACAGACGTCCATTATCAATTGGCGTCTTGGGAGGGCGATTACCCCGACAATTGTAATCATTTATC
Organism: Scilla litardierei; assembly: GCA_030789695.1. Taxonomy (NCBI): domain Eukaryota; kingdom Viridiplantae; phylum Streptophyta; class Magnoliopsida; order Asparagales; family Asparagaceae; genus Scilla; species Scilla litardierei. The sequence goes on from JAULAV010009852.1 coordinate 908,241, forward strand.
CCTTTTATTTTCAGTTTTACTAATAAATTTCCAGATTTGTGTTCGGTTCCTATCATTTTGGTATTAGAGCACGTCGATCCATGGCAGCGGCTACGAGATCCAAAGATCGGATCGATGCGGTAGAGGAGAAATTGACGTGGGAGATCGATGACCTTAAGGGCGAGGTCGCGAGCGTGAAGGAAACCCTAGCGAATCATAGTGGACAATTGAAAGAACACGATGAAGCCCTAGAGAAGATCATCTTCCAACTCGGAGAGATTTCGTCGCGATTGAAAGGAGGCTATGTGAACCCTAAAACAACGATAAAGGTGTTACCTTTGGACAAGGAAAAGCATGTAGCAATGGAAACAGAGGACGAAGGCTCGCGGATCTTGACAACAGCGATCCGGGAGCAAAAAAGACGAGACGGGAGGCCGGCGGGCCTAACCGCCTCCCTTAGAAGTAGTGGCAGGCACGAGGAGGGTTGGGGACCCTCCCCCACGAGGCCGCGGTGCACCTGGGCCCTCGACGACCTGGCGGCGCACCCCCATAGCCGCCAGGGGCAGCAAACCTCTCCAAAGCCCCAGCGGGCCCTGACGGAGGCCGACAGCCTTCGAGGCCCTTCCCCAGGGCCACCAAGGCCCTGCGGCTTCAGAGGACCCCTCGCGAGGGGTTTGGCACAGATCGTGGAGGCGATGAGGATTTTAGGGGCTGTTAGCCCTATTTGGAGGATCCGATGCATGCTTACGATGAGGATTATGATTGGGAAGAGTTTCAGGACTATGATGATGTGGGAGGAGGGTTTCGGGAACCTCCCTACCCTCGATGCGGTGATGACAGAAGGTGGCCACCACTCGACACTCAGGAGAGACGTCTTGAAGAGTTTGGGGAAGGCTACGAAGACGACCAGGTGGAACACGAGGGGATGTATGCAGGAGGCAGCAGGGGGAGACATGGGGGCCGAGGAGGAGGCCCATGAAGGGGTCATAGTCTCCATGATGGTGGCCAACGTGGGGGCTATGAGACACCAGGAGAGGTGGCAGCACTACCATCAGTCCAAATATGGCAGGAGACGAGGAGACCAGGGAACGTTTAATATGGACATGTTGCAAAAGCTGAAGATGCCTGTATTCGATGGGGTGGATCCAGTGTCGTGGATCAACAGAGCAGAGAGATTTTTAGAGTCTCTTGCATGACTGAGGAGCAGAAGCTGGAGGCAGCAGGCATTTGTTTGAATGTGAAGGCCCTTACTTGGTTTCAGTGGAAGGATGCGATGCGTCTTTTTTCGCTCATAAGAGGAGATCGGGGACTAGATGGTGGAGAGGTTCAGAGACCTTCATTTGGGGAATGTGAGGGAGCAGCTGCTTTCACTCTGGCAGGAGGGCACCGTGAGGGATTAACTAGAAAGGTTTGTGGCCCTATCAGGACAGGTGCACGGGGTGTCTGACGAGACGATGGAGAGCACCTTCATGAAGGGCTGAAGGCAACTATTCGAGCAGCGGTTCGCATGCAGGAACCTCAAAGCCTAATGGAGGCCATGAAGTATGCTCAGATGGTGGAGGACTGGCAGTTGGAGGAGAGAAAGGCAACCGATTTCTCGCAGTGTCCCGACGCGACAGGAGAATAGAAGGTTGCTAGGGGCAAATCAGGCGAGTATTGAGAAGACTATAGAGCAGAGCAGTGCACCGCCAGTAAGGGGTCAGTTCAAGAGGATGACTAACACCGAGATGAGCGAGAAGATGCAGAAAGGCCTCTGTTTCAGATGCGATGAGCGGTTCACCCTAGAGCACTACTGGAGGTGCGCAAGCTGCAAGTGCTGATAGCTGGAAAAGACGAGGAGGATGACGTAGAGGATGAAGAGGTCGGAGTGGAAGACGACTCCCACTTGGAGTAGGATCGCCAGAAACTTCATGCACCACCTTGAGGACAAGGTGGATTTTCGGGGGCCGATTAATGTTAGATCCAGCCCGCCCGCCCAATAGGGGGGTCATTTTGAGTGTTTTAGTTTATTTTATTAGGTAAGGGTATTTGGGTAATTGGCTAATTTCTGAAATTGTATTAGAGTAAGGGGTGCTAGCTGGCCCTAGTTTATGCTATTGATTGGATTATTTTCGTAATAGAGAGATAATTCTCTTAGTCATCAGGAAGGTACGGACGTCCCTTATCAATCGGCGTCTTGGGAGGGCGATTACCCCTACAATTGCAATCATTTGTCCCTTTTATTTTCAGTTTTATTAATAAATTTCCAGATTTGTGTTCGGTTCGTATCATAGAACAAGTGAGACCTTTGGCTTAAAGGGTTAGGGGAAAACAAAGCATGTGACCTCTTCTAGAGAATTCCAGGGCAAGGTTAACCATGTGCTGCTTCACCACATATCTTAGGCCAGCTACTTTGGTAAGTCACATAGGAGTCACCTTAGGAACATTGGTGTATATACATATGTATACTCTCATCATACCGTCGGGGACCAGTGTGGCCATTAGGGCTCCATTTGAGAACAAAGGTATGATACTAAAGCTGGCTATGTATGTTATAGAAGCACTTGAGGGCCATTCCGAATGTTGCAAATGAGATAATAAAACTCTTGATATTACGTATTTTGTAATAACCTATTTAGCATTTTCATTGTCAAATTTATCAATTCTTTCTAATTCATTGTATGCCTCCATGCATCTCTTGGTTGATAACTCAAGCTCTATCTCCCTTTGCCTCTCCATGTTGCTAGTTAGAATTGAGCTTGCAAGCGTTGAGATTCATATTGAGCTTAAAGGTAACACTCAGTGGCTTCTCTCTTGTAATCAAAATACTATTGCCTTCATATTTTGACATTTTCTTTCACGGTCATGCATTACTAAACATTGGTTTGCTTGCATCAGGTCTAACTTTTCTTGGCATAGACTGAGTAGAAGACATAATGGAAGACCTATTAGGCGATACTTAGTGAATCATTGTTATTGTTAGCAGAGAAATA